>OMKY01244035.1:0-10873 GCA_900302395.1 Bregmaceros cantori | reverse complement strand
GCTGCGAGGGCCTGTGACACGGCGAGTCGGCAGCGCTACTGCGACCCAAACCCCTGGGGTCCGAGCCCAACCTCGGCCTGCGCTAAGGGTCGGGTGCCGCCTGATTCACAATGCAATGAAAATGGCGGTCGGTGTGGACGATACGTTGGTTCTGGCTCACCAGGCTAGTTATTAACCCAGCCTTACTGTCATGTGACCAGGGGCTGACCAGGCTAGTTATTAACCTTACTGTGATGTGACCAGGGGCTGACCAGGCTAGTTATTAACCTTACTGTCATGTGACCAGGGGCTGACCAGGCTAGTTATTAACCTTACTGTGATGTGACCAGGGGCTGACCAGGCTAGTTATTAACCTTACTGTGATGTGACCAGGGGCTGACCAGGCTAGTTATTAACCTTACTGTCATGTGACCAGGGGCTGACCAGGCTAGTTATTAACCTTACTGTCATGTGACCAGGGGCTGACCAGGCTAGTTATTAACCTTACTGTCATGTGACCAGGGGCTGGGCCGAGCTGCGGCCGTCCCTCTCTCCAACAGCCTGAGTGTGGCCGACAGGCCCCGTCTGGAGCAGGCGCTGCGCCGCGAGGCTAAGAACCGCATCCACTCCTGCCTGCAGGGTTCGTGCTGTCGAGGATGTACACACGTCAGAGTTGTCTGCTATAGACGGGTTTAGTGTGAAACACTGGTGGAGTCATTTTGCCCGCCGTTCTTAAGGTCACTTCCGGTGCCTTATTGTTGCTTATGCTGACTCTGGTACTGGACCGAGGTCCGAGCACACAAAACACATAAAACGCACGCCAGTTCAAAATCTGACCACTAGGTGTCGGTCTGTGACCATTTACACATCACCCCACTCATTCTGGTCATAATTTTGTATAAATATTGATGAAATACAGTGAAAATACGACTTAAAGTTACTCACCGAGTGGTCACATGTTCTTCTGGACCAGTAGGCTGGATGCTTCTTTGAGTATTTCCAAAAGACAGATCCGCACGAGAGCATTTGGGTGTGGAATAGCACACCGAAAGTTACGAGCATCCGTTTTAAATAACCCTGTAGGTGTGTGTTCCCACCAAATAGACATTTAAAAAATAAGCCAAATACACGGCAAGTAAATGACACCGGAAGTGACCTTCAGACACCGGAAGTACCCCCCAAACTCGTCTATAGACGTGTGTAGTATGTCTAATGGAATGCACTTCTGGTGTCTGTGTAGCAGCCTATGTTGCCTACTGACTGTCGCTCAATATGTGACCGAATACCGCTCATTGCTCTACGTACATTTTTGGAAATACAGATCTGGTCACATGTTGTTCTGGGACAATCGGATGGCTGCATTCAATCACGTGTTCCAAGGTGGACAATTAAATGGAATGGGTTGCGCAAATGTTTAAATCATGAGTGTGTGGCGCACAGACCCGAACAACAACAATAGCACACCGTAAGTTCCCACCTCAGTTTTTAATAATACAGTTGGCATGTGTTCCCACTGAATCTTCCATAACACTGCACAGTGACTGACACCGGAGCCCCTCTTCAGCTCTGCTATTTCACCATAAATGTGTATATTACCATAAGGGTTTGATACAATATATTACAAGGGTTGATACAATGTACGATAAGACTTTGTATGTAGGGTGGATTTCCCATATGTGGGCCACTGCCTAATGTGGGACACCTAAGCTCCAGTGGCTCTGGCTCCTCCCTAAAGTAATGAATGTCAGTGAAACCGATAAAAGCAAACTGGTAATGTGTCTAACATTAAGTTCAACTGTTCAACACTACATTTGACTGTAGCGTGGATTGTCCTAATGTGGGCCACTGCCTAATGTGGGACACTTAAGCAGTGGCTCTGGCTCCTCCCTAAACTAAATATCAGTGAAACTGATAAAAGGAAACTCTGGTAATGTGTCTAACATTAAGTTCAACTGTTCAACACTATTTCATTGCCTCACCTTAGTCAACTGACTGTTCCACATTAAGAAGCTGCAAAAGAGGGCCCACATTAGGACAATCCACCCTACTTTTTAAAAGCAAGACCAAGCCCAAATGATTCACTTCCTCCTTCTCTTCCTTCGTTCCTCTCCGTCCTCCCTTCCCTCCCAGGCCAGGTGGTCGTGTCCAAGGTGTTTTTGGGCCGTAGTGTTCCTCAGCGAGATGGCCGCCCCCTGGAGGCCCAGTCCTACCCCCGCGCCATGTCTGTGTTCCGCAGCACCGGGTCACCGCCCGGGGCAAAGTTCCACCGCGGTGCGTAGTTCAACACAAGCTCCCTGTAGCCAGACGTAGGAAGAGTACTGAAAAATTGTAATCGAGTAAAAGTATCTTTGCTTTGCTTAAATTGCGCTCAAAGTAAAAGTATAATTACCCATCTCAAAATAGTAAAAGTACAAAATTACTTCATTTAAAATGTAATGAGTAAAATGAGTAAAAGTTACTTTCAATCATTTATTCTTTCATTTTTATCAATATTTAAATTACAAGCAGGCCTCCGCTAAGGAAGCATTTTTTATTTTACATTAAGCTGTTACACCCAGTTTTGTGTTTTAGATTTGTACACTAGCAATGGTGAAGATGCGTAACTTTCCGCCCAAATTAAAACATTTCACCATCCACCAATATTTTTTGTAATCAGTAACGTGAGGGGACTCAAATGTAATGAGTTAAAAGTATTAAGGTAAAAATGTACTTGAGTCAAATCAGATTGTCGCACAAATTTGGGTCCAATTACCTTGTTTGAATGGAGACGTGGACCTCCATGCCACTTGTCACACCAACGGCGCTCTGATTTGATTTGAACTTCATTTGATTGACACTTTTTTGACCCTTTTTTTCAAGCCTGCTTCACCAAATGATGGTTTTAGTTGCGTGCGATGCGTGGACCTGATGTTATCTTATTATTCTGCCTAATGTGGGCCACCGAAGCTCTAGTGGCTCTGGCTCGCCCCTAAACTAATGAATGTCAGTGCAACTATGGTAAAATCAAACTATGATCATTTGTCCCACATTAGGCAACAAAGTGTCCCACATTCGGGCAATCCACCCTACGTGTTAAGAGCATAAAAAAGGACAGTGCAAGATAAACATCAGAATCCGTAAAGAATAAAATATGGAAGTTGGTATAAAATTAAACCTCCCAAAGTAATGAACTGGAACAGGTGTGTCAAACATACATCTGAATTCGGCCCCAAAAGATGATTTGTGAATGAACACAACACCTTAATTATACCAGTTTCTATTTGCATGTTTTTCACAACACCACCGTTTCTCTGCAGATGGACCGAACCAGTGGTTCATGTTTGACCATGAACTTGTGCTTCCAGAGTATGTGGTTTATTTCGAGTACGTCACTGAGGTAAGTTGTGGTGAACATTCACATTCAGAATTGTTGTGATTTTAAACTACTACTATTTGGCCCATTTGGCAGTTTACTGTAGACGTGTGAAACACTGGTGGGAGTCATTTTGTCCCGCCGCTCTGCAGGTCACTTCCGGTGCCTTATTGTTGCCTACGTCAACGCTGTTTCTGGACCAACGTCCGAGCACACAAACACACAAAATGCACACCAGTTCAAAATCCACTAGATGTCGGTCTGTGACCAGTTACACATCACCCCATTTGATCCATTCATAATTTTGTATAAATATTGATGAAATAGTCAAAATGCGACTTAAAGTTACTCACCGAGTGGTCACATGTTCTTCTGGACTAGCCAGCTAGGCTGGCTGCTTCTACTAGTTATTCCAAAAGGAATGAGAAAATGGGACGAGTTGCACTGATTATTAAATCATGCGTTTGTGGGTCACAGATCCGCATGAGAGAATTTGGGTGTTGAATAGCAAACCACAAGTTACCACCATCCGTTTTAAATAACACGGTAGATGTGTGCTCCCACTGAATAGACACCGGACGTGACGTTCAGAGACTTGAAATACCCGCCGAACTCGTCTATAGACTTCTTTAGTCTATGAATTAGAGCTGTTGCATGTGAGACATTTTGGTGGTATCAGCTGGTTGCAAAGACTTCAGTGGCACCCCAACGGTCAGCCAGACTGCGGAGAGTGATGATGATGGAGATTGGCTATTGGCACACAGTGACCTCTACCCCCAAAACCTCCCCCTAGGGTCCTGGCTCCCTCGCTGAGCCCCCCCGTGCTGTGGAACATTCGGCGCTGCTGGAAGTGCTAGACATGCAGCCGGTTCTGAAGCCTCGGCCACGCCTGACCTCGCTGGACGACAAGGTCCTCTTGGAGAGCACCAAGAGCCTCAAATCCCTGACCCAGATCACTGTAAGCAGCGTGGACCGTTCAACCGCCACTGAATGAATTCATCGACGTTCAAAGTCGAAAAATGTGTATCAACCAAACCAGTTGCAACTTGTGACGTTTGACAAATACTTATTTTTTTGGAATGTTTTTTTCATGTTTGCCTCGCACCAACAACGGATAAGGCCCATTTATACGCTCCGTTAATAACGGAAACAGGCGCTTTCATCCGGCTCCCTAAGTAGTTTCATCTGTCAGTTTGTCCATAGGTCAAGCACTTGGCAATCCGTTGAGCTCCGGGTGCTCTATCGCGACTCAGCACTGCCCTCTAGGGGATTTCTAGTGTACATCCGTACACGGACAGAGGTATAAACACAAACTCCGGGAGCAGCGACTGGAACGAACAGGCCCATTTCATCCGTCTCCGTGGGGTATAACAAGGCTTATGAGCTGTAGTACACTGCCTTCCAGTAGGGAGGTTGGTACTGATTGTTCTCAAGATTCAAGATTATTTTTATTCATCCCAAGGAAAATGTATCTTGGACACTGCTACATAACATCCAAAGCATGATACTCTAGTCTGGCCTGTATTATACAAGGCTCCGTGTACAAGGCCTTTGTGATGTCACAATTCCTACAGAATGAACAGCATTTCAATATTCCTGGGGTTTATTGAAGCTTCAATTGCATCTCAGCGATATCCCTTTAGCAGTGGACACGGCTGCATCCTTGGGGTTTGTAATGAGTTTCACTTTCATTTATGTGTGTGTTTGGTCCCAGGTCCTCAATCTCCACGGCAACAGTCTGACCAGGCTCAAGGAGATCTCACGTCTCGTCAACCTGCGTGAACTCACCATCAGTTTCAACGACGTGACACGGTTGGACGACATCTCCAACATGGTTTGTTCAGTAACCTGACGTTGAATACTTTCAGCATTTCTGGGAAAACAGTGAAGTCCTCATCAATACACAGGCTTTCACCTCCAATAGGGCTGTTGTGCGGTGACGCCACGGCTTGGCGGCGGCAGACATGGTGGTATCATCACGGTCAGATGAACATGAAGAGAGAGATATTTGCATAACATTGTCCGTTTACAAGTGCTCTATTATTGATTAGCTGTGGTAATATGCTATCATTTGCCAGCAGGTGGCAGTCTAACTACGTTCATTGTATTTGCCCCTACGTTAGTGGCGGACAGGCTACGGGGTACACCGGGCAGTTCCCCGGTGGGCTGACGCCCCTAGAGGGCCGGTGATGTTGCATTTTATTTATAGTGGCACGTGTGGATGTGTGATCACCACCGTTCCTGACAATCTGCCAATCAACAATCAGGACATCGTGGTTTCTAACCCAAATAATGTAATGACGCAGCCCAACTTGGAGTTTGTGGACGCCAGCCACAACCGCATCACAACTCTGGAGGGCTGGAAAGGTGTGGCCAAGCTGCGCCACTTGGACCTTCGCTGGAACAACCTGAGTGACGCGCGTAACGACGCGGCTGTGCTGCGCAAGAACGCACCGGCCCTGCTCAAGCTGGACGTCCGACACAACCCCTGGATCAAGGTGAACCCTCTCCGCTCCATCAGTTTAAATTGAAAAATGAAGGTTGTAGTCTTCTGCCAACTTCTGTGAGAGTGTGGCGTGAAGAAAGAAAAATATGTGGATTCAAAAAGCTGTATACTTCCACTTAGTTGTACTTAGTTGCTGTACAGTGTTAGCCAGTGTTCATTTTTTACGAAAGTTAATTTGAAGAGGAGTTAAACACTATGGAAAGAGTTAATTGAACACCAAATACACTCAGACACAGTGTTGGATTTAACTCTTTAAGTGTTGATTTAACACTGCAACATTTACTGTGCAGTTAAAAGCCAGGTCACAGAAATGTGATATACCAT
Organism: Bregmaceros cantori; assembly: GCA_900302395.1. NCBI lineage: Eukaryota > Metazoa > Chordata > Actinopteri > Gadiformes > Bregmacerotidae > Bregmaceros > Bregmaceros cantori. Next base: position 4,712 of record OMKY01244035.1, on the reverse strand, counting down.
AAGTGACCACCAGGAGCAGTGCTGAGGTGTTTGTGATGTATGTATGCACCCAGCCTAGCTCGGTAAGAAGCACCATGCTCAACCACCTGGCCGCCCTCACACATGTGAACAGCACGCGCGTCACAGAGGAAGAGATGGCTGCCGCCACACAAACCACCACCACCTCCAGAATTAAACAGGTGACAAATCACTCCCTATTCCCTATATGGTGCACTATATGGGGCACACGCCATTTTGTAGGGGTGTCCGAATTCTCCATGTACCCTATGCAGTGCACTCAAAGTATCCCACAATGCACTGTGAAAAGTAGCGAGCATCAGTGTACCCTAGATGAAGAAATATAACCCATAATGCATTGCGAGACATTTTAAAAATGACCTAAAGTACAAAAACGTGGCACGCACGGCGGGAGTCAATAGCGACCGAATCCAGTTCTTTGTTTTAAGCTAAACTAAGGACCTGGCTGGACCCACACATTTCAGGAAGTATCACTGATTTATAGCCGATAGGAGGGGACATCCGATGATGTCACAGCTTGTAGCCAATCAGGACAATGGAGGCGTGACTATATCAGTTACATTACAGTAGTTTCAATAAACCTTCATTATTTGAAACCCCTTTAATGGAGTGTCTCATCCCTTCTGAACTACTGGATATTCCCAAGTATCCATAACAATGCACAATGTGGGTTTTGGCAACAGCAACAACCAGTGTTTTCCAGGCTCTGTTGCTGGCCAACTCGAGGGTGGAACAGGAGAGTCCTCGCTCCCTGAGCCTCCTGCCCACTGCTCAGCTGCTGTCCCAGAGATCACCCTCTCCCTGGAACCTGCTGGAGTGTCCGGAGCCAGGCTGGGCTGCCAGGGTGAGCTGCTAATAATGTAACCCATCATCGTATATAGAACTATGGATATGGATACGTATCAATTCAGCACCATGGGCTCTGATTACAGATGTAGTGTAGTCATTAGGGGTGCACCGACCCAATCCCCAAAGATCGGATCGGGCGAAATTCCTCCCTCAGGAGGAATTTCAGATCTTTGATCTGTCAATAAACATCCTTTATGCCTGTCTCCTGAATCCTTGACCACATCCCAATTTTCCACATTCTGAAAACGATGGCAGTAAGGACGTGTTCTGGGTTATGGGCGTCTGGATCAACTGCCGTCTGCAGCAGGGTAAGATATAAGTTCAGCGGATCTACTCAAACAATAAAATAAAACTATTCCAGGTCACCTCCTTGGCTCTGGATGACCAGAGACTCACCAAGCTCACCAACCTGGAGCAACTTGTGAACCTACGCTGGGCCTCCTTCAACGATAACCACATATCCAAGGTTACCTTAACATTAACTAGTTAGCCTAACTAGTTAGCCTATTACAGGGACATTAACTAGTTAGCCTATTACAGGGACATTAACTAGTTAGCCTATTACAGGGACATTAACTAGTTAGCCTATGACAGGGACATTAACTAGTTAGCCTATTACAGGGACATTAACTAGTTAGCCTATGACAGGGACATTAACTAGTTAGCCTATGACAGGGACATTAACTAGTTAGCCTATTACAGGGACATTAACTAGTTAGCCTATGACAGGGACATTAACTAGTTAGCCTATGACAGGGACATTAACTAGTTAGCCTATTACAGGGACATTAACTAGTTAGCCTATGACAGGGACATTAACTAGTTAGCCTATGACAGGGACATTAACTAGTTAGCCTATTACAGGGACATTAACTAGTTAGCCTATTACAGGGACATTAACTAGTTAGCCTATGACAGGGACATTAACTAGTCAGCCTATGACAGGGACATTAACTAGTTAGCCTATTACAGGGACATTAACTAGTTAGCCTATTACAGGGACTTGTAAACAGTTTCTTCCCCCATGTGGTGATGCTGTTGAACTTTGTCTTATAACTCTACAGAATTGTCAAGCTCTATCAAAAACGCGCCCTTTAGCATAGCACCACTGACAATTTATCTATATTATACCTATGGATCATATCTATTGTTTATACCTGTTAACACATGAATCTATTGTACATCTAATGTAAGGTGGAGGGTCTGGACAACTGTCTGGCCCTGGAGGAGCTGTCCCTGAACCATAACTGCCTAACAGACATAGAAGGTATGTTACACCTAGTGTGTGATAGTGCACACAGTCAATGTCCGTGATGACCTGAAGTTATTGTTGTTATATGACAGTCCAATTTCCACACTTCAGCACTTTGAATACTTTGTTTGAGTGTGTACTGACGTTCCACGTCAAAAGCAGGCAAAATTAAGTCCGTTGCAAGTATCCAAATGGTGCCATTTCTAATGGTCAACATGGGAAGTGGAATGATGGACACTTCTTGAACTTACTGGACGCCATTTTGACGACGTAGCGGGAGGGGAGGGACAGGCCTGGAAAGCCAGAATAAATGAATCGAATCGTCAAAAAGGGTGTTAATCAAATCACAGAGCAGTTGGATTGGACCGCCCAAATTTGAGTGACAATCTGATTAGTTTGCTTGTTTGGTCCAGACCCACCAGACTGCCTAGTCGCATACGATTCGTTGGTTCTGGTTTACCAGGCTAGGGAGGGACCAAACCGGTAACATTTTCGAAGTCGATCAGTTCAGTCGATCAGAGAAGCACTGTTGTAGCAACTGCAACGCTGAATAAATCTAAGCTTTTATCTGCCTCCTATCTAGTTCATACTCTACTGTTAAAGATCATGTGAAATCACGCAACCCTTATTTCTGCTGTTTGCCACAGAGCATTCCATTTGGGACAGCACTTGCCTAGTGAAAATGTACACTGTACACTATTCACATAGTGTGCAGTGTAAGTGCAGTGGAATAGTGCTGTTCCACATGACGTAACGGCTTGGCGGTGGCAGACATTTTGCTGGTATCGCGCACAATGAAGTAAACGTATACGTACAGTTAAGTGGTATATCTTACTCCTTGACATCCATTATATAGGGAGAATACTATGGACATATTACCATGGATAGATCAATAATAGAACACTTTTAAACTGACAATGTTATGCAAATATCGCTCTCTGTCTGTTCGTCTGACCATGATGATACCACCAAAATGGCTGTCGCCACCAAGCCGTGACATCACCGTGCAACAGCCCTATTCGAGTAATTGATTGTCTTTATTTCTGGTGCGTGGATGACCAGGTCTCCCTAAACTGCCCAACCTGGTCAAACTGAGCGTCAACCGCAACCAGCTGCACGCGCTGGACGCCGGCGTGCTGGAAGGCCTGCCCAACCTGCACTTCCTGTCGGCCGAGGACAACCTCATCACGTCATTACGGGGCGTGCAGCGGGCGCGCTCCCTGCTCGTGCTGTACCTCGGCTACAACCGCATCTCCGCCGCCAGGGACGTCTACCACCTCAAGGTCATTCTTCTTTAGCCTGTTGGGTCATCACTGGCTTATGGCTGGCTTTTAAATGGCCAGCGCACACCAATGCAACGAAATGGTTGCAAGCAGTTGCTGGCACTTGCAGGTAGCTGCTGGCAGTTGCAGGTAGTTGCAGGTAGTTTCTGGCAGTTGCAGGTAGTTGCAGGTTTGCTGTCAGTTGCAGGTAGTTGTAGGTATTTGCAGACAGTTGTTGGTAGTTGCATGTAGTTGCTGGCAGTTGCAGGTGGTTGCTGGTAGTTGCAGGTAGTTTCTGGCAGTTTCAGTTAGTTGCATGTAGTTGCAGGTAGTTTCTCAGAGTTGCTGGTAGTTGCAAGTAGCTGCAGGCAGTTACAGGTAGTTGTAGGCAGTTGCAGGTAGTTGCTGGCAGTTGCATGTAGTTGCAGGTTTGCTGTCAGTTGCTGGTAGTTGCAGGTAGTTGCTGGCAGTTTCATGTAGTTGCAGGTTTGCTGTCAGTTGCTGGTAGTCGCAGACAGTTGCTGGTAGTTGCTTGTAGTTGCTGGCAGTTGCAGGTAGTTGCTGGAAGTTGCAGATAGTTGCTGGCAGTTGCATGCTCCCCGTCAACTAACAATAGCAACATGTAAAGCATGTGGACAGTGCACATGCATTTTATCGGACAGCGTTAGTTGAAATGGGGCGGGGACGATAAGGAAGGGGGAGTTAAGAGGTGTGTGTGCTATTTCGATATTTTTAAAATACATTTCTGGGATTTGTGTTTTATTATGTGCGGAAAAATTGAAATGATCATTTGTATATTTTTTTTAACACACAGCTGAAGTTTCTCTATTTGTCTACTGCTGTTCCAGCCTTTGACCAACCTCATCATCCTTGAGCTGCATGGGAACCCCCTGGTGGAGAAGTTGGAGAACTACAGGATCTATGTCATCTTCCAGATGCGCACCCTCAAAGCTCTGGATGGGGTTGGAGTGGTAGGCCACGCCCGCACACCCGGACACATCCGACCCTCCCTTTGTCCTGAGAGTACGAATCCAGATCCACAAAGCAAAGATATATATATATGTATATATATATATATATATATATATATATATATATATGTGTATATGTATATATATATATATATATATATATATATATATATATATATATATATATATATATATATATATATATATATATATATATATATATATATATATATATGTATATATATATATATATATATATATATATATATATATATATGTATGTATATATATGTATATATATATATATGTATATATATGTATGTATATATATATATATATATATGTATGTATATATATGTA
>OMKY01244027.1:0-10808 GCA_900302395.1 Bregmaceros cantori | reverse complement strand
ACACATACATTCATACATACACACACACACTCAGATAAACACACACAGACTTCTTGCTGATCTACAGCACACACACTCACACACACACACACATAACACATACATTCATACACACACACACACACACTCAGATAAACACACACAGACTTCTTGCTGATCTACAGCACACACACTCACACACACAAACACATACATTCATACACACACACACACACTCAGATAAACACACACAGACCTCTTGCTGATCTACAGCACACACACTCACACACACACACACACAAACACAAACACATACATTCATACACACACACACACACTCAGATAAACACACACAGACTTCTTGCTGAACTACAGCACACACACTCACACACACAAACACATACATTCATACACACACACACACACACTCAGATAAACACACACAGACCTCTTGCTGATCTAAAGCATGCACACAAACACATACCTACACACACACTCAGATAAACACACACACACACACCTATTGCTGATCTACAGTGCACACACATACACACACACTCAGATAAACACACACTCACTTCTTCCTGAGCACGCACAGTCACACACACATACACCCGAACAAGTGGTATTAGTCGGCCATCATAGACACACACACATGGCACATAATTACACAAGCACACACGCTATTTTTTTATGTCAACACAAACAGAACAGAAACAAACAGATACACAAATGCATGCATGCACACACATGTACACAGGCATGCAGACATAAGCACACACACACACACACACACAAGTTGACAAATTCATACAGACACACGCAGAAATGTACTTCTTCTCAGATAAAATGACACTGTGACCACACACATACACACACAGTGTGTAGCAGCGTGTTCCAGCATGCCTTTGTGTGTGTGTGTGTGTGTGTGTGTGTGTGTGTGTGTGTATATGCGTATTGACCGCTGACAGCCCTCTGCAATCAGGCTGCCTGACCCCATGAACCAGCTTGCAGTATAACTAACTGTGACATACTTTCCCTCTGTCTCTCTGTCTGCCTCTCTCCCCCTCTCTCTCTTTCACACACTCTGTACACAGACAAAAAAATAATCTATTTTGTTATGTCTCTATAATAAAAACAAGATAACATAACATGCAAGATGGCGTGCACACACAAACACACGTGCAGAGCCCCTCCACAACCTCTACAGCTGTAAGTATAAGGAACGCACATCAGAATGAACTGTATTCGCCATTTACACACACATAGTAGTACACATACATAAAATTCATGTTCATTGCCATCAGTTAATTGCAGAGATGGGCAGTAACGCATTACATTTACTCAGTTACAATTTTTTTCTGTACTTTTTTACTTTTGGAGTACATTTTTCATGAGTTACTTTCTACTTTTACTCAAGTAAATTTGAGGTGAAAAAAACTATGTTTTACTGAGATGTCAGTACTCGGTACATTAACTCTGCCTTTAGCGACACCCGTTGGCAACTGTTGGCACATATGTTGATGTCATATCTCTCTCTCAGGCGCTTTCTCGCTTGCTCGCTCTCTCTCTCTTGGTGTCTCTCGCTCTCCCTCTCTCCCACTCGGTCTCTGTCTCTCTCTCGGGCTCTCTCTCTCGGGCGATCATTTTTTTTTCATTCATTTCTTGAATTCATTTTTTAAACTGAAAGTTACTCAGTACTTTCGCTACTTAAGTAACTTTTTTGTGGAATACTTTTTTACTTTTACTTGAGTAACTATTTGGATGACTACTTTTTACTTCTACTTGAGTAATATTTTGCTGAGGTAACAATACTTTTACTTGAGTAATTTTTATGGCTACTCTGCCCATATCTGGTTAATTGCCTTAAACAGATGAGTGGCATTGTGACCACTGTTTTTTAGCTCCATTCTAATCACCCCACATATCAAAATTGGGTTCCACAAATATGTGTGTCCCAGTGTGCAGTCTTCATGTTTTTTGTGTACTCTTTATTCTCATTACGTGTGATGATCATGTGTTGGGAATACTACATAACAGCATTGCAGGTGGGCAGAACTCCTTGCACCCACCATTATTGAAACTCTCTCAGCGATCAAGACCAGGGCAGTTGTAAAAAATGTAGCAGCAGAAGCTCATGTCCAAACCAGGGTATTTTTGGGGATGTTCTGTTTTGACTCTCCGCAACATATCCATGTCTCCTGTGGCAAACTAGGCTTATTGGAACTTGGTCAGTCTAGTATTTCACCATCGGCTGCCACCATTCATGTCATTCTACCTCTCGAGTTGCTCTTCAACTATGTTGCCTCACGTTACAACCAATACTAAGATCACACGCCACACACAGACATCCAATAAGCACCACGTCAAGGCAGGCTCCAGACCACTTGCATGCGTTGTGATTGATAACTTTATTTGATTTACAGAACTTTTCTCGAACCTGCTTACTCCAGACGAAATGATAGCTCTAAACGCGTGCCATGCATGGACAATTCACTTGTTCTGGCTTGCCCGGTTAATTTTCTGCGGTTTCTGCAACGGTTGTTATATAGCCCTTCTGCTATCAGACGTGTCCCGCTCAGAACAATGTACATTGTATTTCAATGGTGGCTGTACGGTCATCTCTCGTCCACGTTATCTGTGGTAATAGTGTCATTGTGGGGCCGTTATCAGCTGTTTTAGAGCACTATCTGGCTCACAACCACCAGCACCTATCAATAGCCCGATACTGCAGATATACCGAACACTTACCGCATATACTGTATTAGATTAGCCCCAGATGTTGACAGGGAAAGGGGTCTTTTACAGTATCACTTGTCAATTTGATTTCCATAGAGCTATTTTCTAGTCAGCATTGAAAACTGCGTTACAATGCAATACGATTAATGTTTACATTTGCGCAAACGCGGTTAATTTGTTGTTTAATGTCACCATTTTTTGCATCTTCCTAATGTGGGACAGTCAATTGTCTAATGTAGAACAGTGAAATGTAGTGTTGAACAGTTGAACTCAATGTTAGAGTTTGCCATAGTTTCACTGACTTTCATTAGTTTAGGGAGGACCAGAGACACTGGATGTCCCACATTAGGGCAATCCACCCTGCAAGAAAGACATAACAATTTCCAATTGGTCCATTATGGTTCACATTTTTTGGAGACAATTTTCTAATATTGATCAATGACATCAATGACACCATGGAACTCATTGCATCATTTTTGTTTAGACAAATGTTTGTTTGTTTTGTTTATTACATGTCATGTGAATTCACATGATAGATAGAAAATATAAGTAAACAAACATTTGGAAAAAAAGTTCCCCACAACAATTATTCCGTTTTAGACATGTCGACGTTCCGCTAGACAGCCTTGATTGGCCTGGGATTCCGGTAAGAGTACACGACGCGGTAACAAGTCTGGTGACAAAGCGCGACCTCTTGTAAACGATACGGTCGTGGAAGACGTAAACACGCTTGGTCCAAACGTGTCATTGAGAGCTAACGTGTCTTCAGTCAGCCAGTCTAAACAGTGCTAAACATCGGGCCATCACACGGCCGTCACTCCGACAGACGCCGCCGCGACGGACACGGGCGCGACCACGAGCAACGCACACCACCCTGCTGAACCAAGACATCAGCATCGAATCACACAACAAAAACAAAAATTAGCTATAAGCACTCAGAGAGTGCAAACCTCTGCCATGGCCTTGATCCGAATCATCCCTCATCATTTGAATGGATTGATCCTTGGGCCAATAGCCATCTTTGGTGAAAAGATTCATGAAAATCTGTTCATAACTTTTTGCACCAAGTTTGGTAGCTAACACAACAGTTTTGTTTTTCTACATTCTCTTTCATAGATTTCTCTTCATTTTTCATTTGGCAAAATTGCAATCTGCACCATCGAATAATGAATTGGAGGGTGCACACAAACAGTCTCAGCGGACGCAGGGATTGGGGCAAGGTTGCCTGTGCGTTTAGCAAGGCACGTCACTTGAGAGACACGGCGTCTGCATGCAGCGAGGCTGATCTTTCTATCCCTTTTGCGCTCTTTAACAACGCTGGTCTCTTGATCCCTCTCAGGCTTTGGTTGAAATGCTTGTCGCATTTGCTGGATACCCCAGGGGAAATCTTATACACAACACACACACACACCTACACTTCAGCCAAACAAACCAATCATAAGGCTTAGGGGTGGTGCTAAGATGATCGTTTGCAATTGTAAGTCAACCAATCACAATGCTACTCAGCACACCTGCGTGCCTGAGCCAACCCACCACATACAAATTGACATTCTGAATGACATACTGCCGCTTTAATGTTAATCTCTCTCAGTCTCTTTCTCTCAATGTCTCTCTCTCTCCCTTGCTCTCTCTCTGCTTCTCTCCTGCTCTCATTCTCCCTCCATCTCTCCCACTCTGTCTCTCTCATCTCTCTGCTTTTCTCTCACTCACTCCCCCCCTCTCTTCCCCCTACCCCCTCTCTCTCACACTCCTGCTCTCTCTTCCTCTCCCATCTCTCTCTCCCTCCCCCCTCTCCCTCTCTCTCTCCATATGCGTGTGGCACCCTGAGCCGTTGTGTGATAAACCTTGTATGCAAAGCCCCAGAGCCAGGGAGAGAGAGGTGTGCACTATTAGTGTTATCGGTGTCCTGATAGGCCGTTAGCATGTGTGAAGACGCAGCTTTACAGCTGGGGCTATTGGGCTCGCTGCGTTGACTGATGCTGATAACCAGAAGGGGACGACCAGGCTGAAGCTAGTGTGACTAATACAACATACATGGACATGGATATACACACGCAGACAGATGCACATGTATGTGTACACACAAGCACACACACATTCACCATGTTCCGTTTCCTGCTGTTATTTGAGTGTACTGTCGCACAATACACACACACAGACACACACACACAGCCATGCACACACAGCCATGCACACACATATCTGTAAAGTTGTATTTGAGCACATATAATAATTGAAATATGCCTATATACATAGAAATGCTAATTTGTAGATGGGCTTAAAAGCATCACACACACACAATTGTATTTGTGTGTGGCTACCCACTGATGTTAAAAGGAGGTTTACACACTCAAACACAGCCATGTGTACAGTATATAGTGTAGATGCATGTTTTCACAAAGTATGTACACTAAAGATACAAAAATAACATATTTTTGTTCACACACACACACACACACACACACACACACACACTTTAATTATGTGAGTACATATTAGGGGCATAACTAACTATTTTCACAATGAAAAAGTCCTAAACATAATTTTTTCCTAGAAAGTATATAAACATATTATATTATTCCTCATCTATATTATCAGCTGGTATGCTTAAATAATTAAAATTGCATATTATTTGTTCCAGGTAAGACTTTATGTAGAGCTGTAATCAATCAATCAATTTCCACTGAACCCTTTGTCTGTATTTACTCCATCCCAAGATGGGAAGCTGTGGGCTGTTTTCAGAGCATCCGGGAACTACCTGCAGAAATATTGATTCTTAACAGCTAACTTGTGGGGGAAACCAGAGAGCATGGAGGAAACCCACATGGACATGTGAAAACACACACACACACATCTTCATGAACTATGTCCACTAATACAAATGCTGAGCGGAGCTACGATAGAACTTGAATAACATAGTAAAAATGCGTAAAAGTAGAAGCTCCAGTAATGACAACAAAAATACCGCTATCGTCATGTCTCCTCAGGTAGCAGACTGAGCACTAACATCGGCCACTTCCAGACTCTGTGTAATTAAACTACTGTTTCTGATTAGGATTGACGTAAACAGCAGAGGTTTGTAGATGAGTGTAGGGGTATAGGGACCGTGCACGTGACATGTCGCTGTCAGAGCCACGCCTAGGGGGCGGAGCTTAATTAATCGTGCTGTCAGCTGTGCAACAAGCACCTGTCGGCACACCTGCGTCTTGTCATGTGACTTGTGACAACATAACTTTTGTCTGTTATTGTTATTGTATTTTAAGGTTTCCCCTGGGGTGCCCAGCAAAAGCGACAAGCTTTGTGACTAGAGCCAGAGAGAGATATAGTATGCTTTTTCTTTTATCTTGAATTGATTTTTGGGCACAAGCAACGTTTTTTCATTCTTTGTTGAGTGAGATGGTGACAGGATTAAATCGGAAACTGGGGTGAAGAGTCGGGGGGAGACATTGCAGAAAAGCCAGAGACTGTATGCGAACTGGCAGCGTTGCTCGGCCCGTGGCCTGGGCGACACGCTCTCTAACCACTCTGTCACCATGCGTCCCCTTGTTATGTTTTTTTAAAAATACAATTTCACCAATGCATGTTATGTATTTATGTAATTTAATGTCAACTCCTCTTCCAGTCTCAACCATTTTTCACACACAAAAAAACACTAATATTTAAATGAACAGAATTAACAGTGTATTGTAATGACAAGCTCAGTGGCTCTGGCTCTGGCTGCTCTAGTGGCTCTGGCTGCTCCCTAAACTAATGAATGTCAGGGAAACTATGGTAAAAGCAAACTGGTAATGTGTCTAATATTAAGTTCAACTGATCAACACTACATGTCACTGTCTCATTTTAACCAACATACTGTTCTGTATAAGGAAGCTGCAAATTATGGTTAATATTAGGGCAATTCACCCTAAATGTTGAAGTAATTAATGAATTGATTACACTATCAAATCCCCCAAATGACTTAAAAAGTTGAAAGAAAAAGCTAAAATTGAAAAAGGATATTTTCAACAAGCCTCCCCACAAGCACTCTTCACCAAACCTCAACGAACAGAACCAAACAGCTGTTCCAGATTCCCGCCGGCACAAACAAGAAATCCCATACGATAATCCCGGTGCAATAATATACACGGCATATTTCAACGAAGCAGAGAAGCTCTGGGCTCTGCGGCCAAGCGCGCCGCCATTTTTACGACTCTGTTTATGAGTAAAATCATTGTTTCCACTATAGACCGGCTCGTTCAACACTCCGCATGTGTGAGTGAACTCGCCACGGCGAGAAGGCACGGTGGACCCATCACGCCACTAACACACTCACAAACACGGCAGCCACCGTATAACGCGCCAGTGTGCAAATTGTACAATTTCTTTTTTCATTTAAGATTTTTTTCCTTCGCTGGTGACGAGCACCCTCGCTGGCGTAGGAAGCGGAGTGCAGGGCGGTTGGTGGGTGTGTGTAGGGAGAGCAAAGCAGCCGTGGAGATTGGATGTTGGGCGTGTGGGCGGCCATGTTTGCTTTTTTATTTAGGGTCAAAGTATTTAGTGTGTGGGGTCTCTCATAAAGTTAGCAGCACGCTTGATACTTGCATCTTTCACAAACGCTCTCCACAGATAGGATTACACACACAGACACAGACGCACAGCTTTTTGCAACCGCAGCACGCAATACTACATTGGCATATTACTCAATGTTTTTCAGGACCACACACTAACACGTCAACTCTCTCTCACTCTCTGTCTTTATTAATTCAATATTGCATTGTTGTCACTGTAAACATGACTGCGCTATTACCCGATGATATTTAGAAATATGTAAGAGAGGAAGTAAAGGGGAATTGAAACAACTTGAATTGAACAACAGGAATAGGCAAATATTGACTGCAAATAGAAAATAAATCTACCTCTTGTTCTATCTCTCAGCCATCCAATCCCACACAAGACGTCTCTCCATGTCTCCATCTCTCTATAGCCCTATCTATATCTGTCTCTCTCGCAATCTCTCTTGCTCTCTCTATCGCTCTCTCGCTTTGTCTTCTCTGACCCTCTAGCGTCTCACTTGTATCTGTCTATCTTATGGCCGCACCACTACAAACCCCAAAGCCCATGAGTCAAACTGGCCAATTCTCAAAGGTTCAACAAGTATCAAATTATTTGAAGACCAGTATATACCACTGCCCGGTCTGTCTACACTGTTCACAAGAAGGAATGGCTTGCTAGGCGACAGATATCACAGGTATCATTAAACCACAGTGTAAGTGTGGACATGTTCTCAACATTCATGAGAAGAAATGTGTGAGCAACTGTAATGGAATAATTAACATTTCATAACAGTAACATTTAATAACAGCTACATTATTGGTTGTAGTATAGTTTCAAATTACATTATCTCATGGCACAACACACACACACGGATTATGCACACGTATTTGTAGGTACCCAGACACAACACAAATACAACACACGCCAACACACACCCACAGATACACACTGATACAACACACACACGGATCATACACCCACACACAACACATATACAACACACACCAACACACACTCGAAATATACTCGGATACAACACACACGCACAGATCATATAGCCAGACACAACACATTTACAATGCACAACACACTCTGAGATACACACTGATCAAGCACACACACAGATCAAGCATACAGAAACGACACATCCCCGGGATGTCAACAGCCGTGTCGGATGCGAGGGCTGAGAAACTGGATCCATGTATCGGGAGGGTCAGGTTCTGAGCCCTTGACTTAGTTTTAGTCACGACGCTTGTCGCGTTCGCTGGATGCCCCGGGGGAAATCCTAAAATACAATACAACATACACTCATAGATACATACAGATACAACACACACACACACGGATCATACACAGTCACATTCATGTCGGTACACACAGGCACAACACACATACATGCACACACACCAACACACTCTCATACAACACAACCACACATGCGCACACCAGCAAACACCAACAAGGACAGTGATGCACATACATGACACACATACGCCAATACACACACACATATAATTATATCCAAACAAGACACATGCATGGGCTCACACTATCACAACATGTACACAAATAAGACGCACACACAGACATGCCACGTGCACACACATACACACATGCTGTGGGAATGGTGTTTGTGTGTGTGGTGCCACCCAGAGCTGATGACTGTGTCATTAATGCCCGCAGGCCATCCCTACTATCTAATCTGCTTTTTTAATGGCCCACACGCCCTTAATATATATGTGAACAGTAGAGGTCAACACCGGGGTATGGAACACAACACTCTACTTAGTTCCATGAAATGGATCATGCCGGCTGGTGGAATATATTACACATTGGTTATTACTCAAATAGGGTGGATTGTCCTTATTACGTGTGCCATTTTTGCAGCTTCCTAATGTGAGACAGGGAAATGTAGTCTTGAATAGTTGAACTTAATGCTAGACACATTACCATAGTTTCACTGACATTCATTAGTTTAGGGAGGAGCCAGAGCCACTGGGGGTTAGGTGTCCCATATTAGGCAGTGGCACACTTCAAGTTAATCCACCCTACTCAGACATTTTTTTTTCAGTTTATTGATAGTGACAGACGATGTTGAAATCGGGGGATGAAAGGGGAGGACTCATTGGGATGTTCAGGGCTCACTGATCTTATACGCTGAGCTACATGGTTCCATTAGCTGCTTGATTGTTGAGTGGATAGACCCTGCTGCTGCTGCTTCTATGCCTGACTTGTCCAAGGTCATATGACGAAAAGCCATTGTTTTCCTATGTGGTCTCCATCTCTTAACCCTTCATATGCCAAACATTTTCAGGTCGGAAAACCTTGTTTTAAGGGGCACTATCGCTATGTGTCTATCGCTTTCGTTCTATCTGTCTACTAATCTATTTCCTGCAAGATGTATGAGCATATATTTTCAGTTTGGGGCTTTTAAAAAATATATATTATAATTTCCATGTATAAAAATGTTAAGACTATATGTTAAGTCTTGTTTGTATTAATGTCAAATATTTTGTTAATTTAGATCCGTTGTTGCATGCAATTTCAATGGAGAGAAGGTGAATTCAATACCCAACACGGTGGTAAAATGAATGCGTGGCGGAATTTGGAGCAAGGTGAATGGAGTTCGGTGGACGCATGTTTATAGATTCTTGTTTTGAAATATGTTTGAATTACCCTGGTTTCGCTATTTGCATGATTCCAGATCCACACAGCCACAGCCCTTTACTCACACACACTCACACACACACACACACACACACACACACACATAGACACACACACCTCTCTCTCCGTTTCATGAGCATGTAGCCAAATCCACCAACAAACGAACACACAAGCCATTGAGTACAACCCACATACAATTGAATAAAGGTGCACCGTAGTAACTCTTTTGGGATTATTTTTGTTGATGTTTTGGGGTTTTTTACTTGTTTTGGTTACTGTTTTTCTTTTTCAAGTTAAAGCTTTCTCTTTTGCATGTGACGGATTCATGTCTGCCGCGCATGAGTCGAAACGCGTGCACAATTATACCGTCTCTTTCTCTTTCCCGGTCTCTCTCTTTTTTTTCTCTCCCTCACTCTTCCTTTCACGCACGAACACATGCATCATAGGAGACACATGGAGCTCGTTGACAGTACAACTGAAGGTCGGGCGGATAGATAGATCGGGCGGGGTAATGCAGAAAACGCCAATGACCATGAGTTGATTTGAATAGGGGTTCTGTAGGGATACGTCTCTGCAACCCCATCGTCCACACACACACACACACGTATATACCCACGTGTGTATATACGTGTGTTTGAGAGAGAGAGAGAGAGAGAGAGAGAGAGAGAGAGAGAGAGACGGAGAGAGAGAGATGGAGAGAGAGAGACGGAGAGAGAAAGATAGAGACGGAGAGAGAGAGAGAGAGAGACAAGACAGAGAAAAGGAGAAAAGAGAGAGAGAGAGAGAGACGGAGAGAGAGAGAGAGAGAGAGAGAGAGAGAGAGGGAGAGAGAGAGACAGAGAGAGAGAGAGAGACAGAGAGACGCAGAGAGAGAGAGAGAGAGACAAGAC
>OMKY01244023.1:0-10094 GCA_900302395.1 Bregmaceros cantori | reverse complement strand
GAATGACGTCACTATGCGACAGCGGTGACGTAAGTTAACAGTGCCGATTCTAGTGTCCGAAATCTCGTCGCTGAGATTGAGTGGACTATATAGTCAGTGCCCTATCTAGGGGCTAGGGGCTAGGGGTTAGGGAGCGATTTCGGACACAGCCATTGACTCTGATCTATCCCGTTATTTCCCAGGAACCACCAGTGATCTATGCTTGCCATATCTCGCAGCAGAAGCTGCGTATGTGTTGGATAGGGTTTGTGTGTGTGTGTGTGTGTGCGTGCAAATGGTTTCCCGTGCACGGCACATGCATTTCAAGGTTGCAACGCTGCGTTTTTCTGCAGGGTGGCGCTAGCTGTGGATTACTGCACATTTAAACCATACAATATTGCTGATACTCGCCTGCTGCTGCCATACAATCACCCTCGCAAACACACTTACAGGAAAACCTGACCAAAAACTAAACATACAAGAGTTGTGAAATGTCAAATTTTCCGCTAGGAGGATAAAATGGACCGAAATGTTTTTTTTTTTTTGCCAGCGGCCACGCTGTGATTTCATGTGTAATTATCATTTTTTCCCCCCCCTAAAATTGTCTGTCATTTATGCCACTCTGATGCATTGTGAAAGGGTGAAAAGCAGTAGTACAAAAACCACAAGGGGCGCCGTTGACACGGTAAGAAAAGGTAGAAATAGATTTTTAGTTTTTTGCCTGTCAAAGTGTTGAAACAATTTTATTCCAGACCGTTCGAATGTGCAAATAGTACAATATTTGTCATTGTACCAGAAACGTATAATTGAATTATATTGTGGCCATTATTTAGATGTTCGACGGCTAGTTCTACTAAGAATTCTAAGCTCAATATGACGTGTCGTTACATCGCTGACTTATTTTTGAACTTGTCTCTTTAATGGGACAGCACACACCTATTGTGTTATTTCCATAGACTGTATATAAAGTAGACGCAGCGTGCATGACGTCATCCATAGACTGTATATAAAGTAGACGCAGCGTGCATGACGTCATCCATAGACTGTATATAAAGTAGACGCAGCGTGCATGACGTCATCCATAGACTGTATATAAAGTAGACGCAGCGTGCGTGACCTCATCCATAGACTGTATATAAAGTAGACGTAGCGTGCATGGCGTCATCCATAGACTGTATATAAAGTAGACACAGCGTGCATGGCGTCATCCATAGACTGTATATAAAGTAGACACAGCGTGCATGACGTCATCCATAGACTGTATATAAAGTAGACATAGCGTGCATGACGTCATCCCATTGCTTTCATCAAAGTCGGGTTGAAGCCGCCGACTGGGCGCTGCCATTTTTGAACCACTGTTGTTGTACCCGAGACACCCCACATGCGACTTCTTCCGGTGGTACTGTCTGCTAGGGGCGCCAACGACAGAGTCAGAATGAATGGGATCCTATGGGAGCTGAAATAAAAAATATTAACACCAAATCTGACGCGTTTGTGAAGTTATGACCCCACTCACACAATGAAACGATAATTACCCCGGCAATATACATTAAAACATTAGAAACAATCTTGAA
This sequence comes from Bregmaceros cantori, assembly GCA_900302395.1. Taxonomy (NCBI): domain Eukaryota; kingdom Metazoa; phylum Chordata; class Actinopteri; order Gadiformes; family Bregmacerotidae; genus Bregmaceros; species Bregmaceros cantori. The sequence continues at coordinate 8,541 of OMKY01244023.1, read as the reverse complement.
ATAGGTTCAAACAGGCTGCTAAGATTGGAATATTTGCATTGGAATTCCCATTGGCCTCGGATTTAGGAGACAAGGCTCCCCCCATACCAACCGACATCAGGCACCGACATCAAAACGAACGAGGTGTCCGTTTTTATATACAGTCTATGTGCTTATCCTAAGTATCCTGCAATGAATTGAAACAACAATTCTAATGTTTTTTTTTTTTTTTTCAGGGAGACAAAGGCTCCAAGGTATGTGCTGGCTGTGTGTGTGTATATGTGTGTGTGTGTGTGTGTGTGTGTATGTGCATAGTTATAATGTCACTAAACTTTAACAGGCCTGTAGAAAGTAGTGTTGTTGAGCATCCATGAATGAACTGACTCGTCCGTAAAAGTAAAGTTATCACTGATTTACATTAAGTAGATATTGTCAAATCAAATTCAATCAAATCTTTTCATCAACCATCTCTTTCTTTGAACTGACCTCAAGGCTCAGTCTTATTATGTGACTACAGCCAATACTAGCACAAAGATAATTATGTATTTATTCAAATGTACCACTCTCTGAAAGACAGCGCAAGCACAAGCTTATTTCAAGGGAATAATCTCATTCAACGATGCATCTTGAAGCTTGAAACTTCTGCAGATGTCCTAGAAAAAATACATTCTTTGTATTTTTTGGGCCATTTCTTTGTGCCACTTTTCTATTTCAAGTAGAAATACTTAAGTACCGTACTTAAGTTGAATTTTCAAGCATCTGTACTTTTAGAAGTACTTTTTTTCTGTGAGTACTTTTTACTTCTACTCAGTAGATTTTTAACAAAAATATCAGTACTTCTACTCCTTACTTTTCCCAAAACAGGGTTGTTACTGTTTTTCTGCAACATGATAGATTACATGTATAGCTTGAATGAGTCAGTAGGGGGCGGTACCCGGTAATGCACTGAGTATAGTAGCAGTTAGAGTTGTTTTCATTTAGTCTCTGGGTGTGCCCCTCAAAAAAATATATATATCACCTGTAAAGTGTGATATATATAACAAATTCAGGTTTTGTTATTTATACTTTACACCTTCAAAAATACTTTGAGTAATTTTAGAGCATGTACTTTTTACTTTCAAAAATTATTTTTGAGTACATTTCTCAGCCTGTACTCTTTACTTTACTTGAGTAGATATTTGGATCAGTACTTTGTAGTCTTACTCGAGTTGTTTTCTTCCAAATGTAAGCAAGGGTAAGGGTAAGCAAGCCGATGACAGCTGTGTGTAATGTGAGACTAAGGTATCAGATATAATTTGTGGAAAATATCTGTGCAAAATGTTAGTATTGAAATGGTTGCTGAAAGAGTTGATCATGTTTCAAATAATTAATTATTCTGATGATCTGAAGGAAGAGAAGGAAGAGAATAATAGATTAATGGTCTGTAAAAATCAGGGCTTGGAAACGAAACTATTTTTAAAACGTTCCATTCCGAACGGTTCAGGCAGGCCTATCTTCAACGTTTTCGTTCTCTGAACCGTTCCGCCACCAAAATATCGGTCCTGAACAGGTTTCGAACGCAACAATCTTGTTCGCTCTTAAAGTTCCTTATTTTGTGCAATGTTAAGTTTAGATATAGCTTATACTAAATATATTTGGTGGACTTTCAAACTTCAGTGCAACTGGATTAACGTGAAAACCGGGTTTAAAACACCATTACATTCGCTTCCTCGTCTGTCCACAAGATGGAGCCCCAGATGCATGGGTGCATTGATGACTGACAGTGAAAGTGGACGGAAAGTCTCCCAGACATGGGATTTGTTAAACACTTAAAATATATAGAGAACGGGGAAAAACATTTTTTTAACCGTTTTTGTGGATTTCTTAATGTTCCGTTTCTGTTCTGGAACAGTTGAAGAAATATTTTTTTCCGTTTCCGTTTTCGCTACTCATAAAATTCCATAAAATTCTGTTCGTTTTTGGTTTCCGTTTTCGTTCCTTGAACCGGTTCGGAGTCCTGGTAAAAATGGCGAATTAATCGATTATCAAAAATGATGATCAACTGCAGACCTAATATTTTGACCTTCACCTTCCACTGCCGTCCAGGGAGCAGCAGGAACAGGTTACCCCGGCAAGAAGGGCGACCGTGGACCTGCTGGTCCGCCCGGACCCCCTGGTCCGCGGGTCGACACGGTACGTCTGCCGGACGGCTCAGTGGTCCAGCAATCGTCTGGGCCCCCAGGTCCAGCCGGACCCCCGGGCCCTGAGGGCCCAACTGGACCCAAGGGTGCTGATGGAGAGCCGGTGAGTGTGCCATAATTTGTACTGTAGATCTACACAGGCAGACAAATGTTTGAAAGCAATCATTAGCTAATCTTTGGGTGCACACAAATATCCATTGTTGAATGATGTTTGACTAAAACATAAGACAAGGTGGAAATTTGCATGCAGAGGTGCATTGTTGACAGACCAGATACATTCATGATGGTCAAACTGTTTGACATATTCATTAGCTTGATGTGCTCAGCTCACAAAGACTACCAGGTTCAGAAATAGCTTCTTTCCAACAGTAGTATCACTGCTGAACTGAGCTCCAGCCAACTCACAGGTCATGCCAAAGTGTGGGTGGATAGGCTTTTAGACTCCAGTTAAGTGATTCTGATGTACTTGGTGTGTTTTGGATAATATTGGCCTCTCACGTTTCCTCACGGACTTGTTGCAGGGTACTCCGGGAGAAGATGGAAAAGTAGTAAGTTATATCACTTAATCATCTTTAAACATGTACCAAAGAACAGTTTTGTATTATTAGGAGTCTCTAAAATCTGCTTTTTCAGGGTCCGCGGGGTCTCAATGGGCAAAAAGGTATTCCGGGAGTGCCTGGAGCGCAAGGGGTCAAAGGCGAAAAGGTACAGTACCTAATTATTACAGAGCTATTAGATGGAATTAATTTAACAATATGTTGAATATTTCTCTTCTTTTCTGATGGAGTGGGGGCATAGAAGATCATGTAATAAAATGGTCTATCTTTTGAGAATTGACTATTGTTAAAGACATGTTTAAAAAAAATGAATGTGCCCATCTTGTACCACCCGACAAATGCAAGCAATTACTCAAAGATCAGGTCACATGTTCAGAAGAACATGTAACCTGATCTTTGAGTAATTGACCAATGAGATCTTTGACCAATGAGATCTTTTGACCAATGAGATCTTTTGACCAATGAGAGTCTGCATTTACTCGTAGGTCTATGGGAGTGTTAAATGGAATGGGTGGCGCAGATGATTGAATTGTGAGTTAGTGGGGCACAGATCCACATGGGGACGTTTGGTTGTGCAATAGCACACCACAAGTTACCACCGTGCCTTTTCAATAACACGGTGGGCATAGACATGTTCAAGAAGTGGTACAAATACCGCACTCTTCTGAAATGGATTTTCAACGCAACTGCCTGCTGAACTTGTCTACTGCAGATCCCTTGTAGGGGGTCAGCTGTACAGGTGAAACTGGGAGATGTATACATCACTGAGGGCCTCTTTGCTTTGCAGGGTGATGCCGGCGAAGCCCGTCCTGGTCCAAGGGGTCCCCCTGGGCTGCCCGGACCTCCTGGTCCCGGTGCCGGCGACCGCCCAGTAAGTGCAGTCGGTTGATGCACTCCATTGGTCATCTGTGGGGTGGGCTATGAGAAGTTGGAATGTGATTTGTAATTACAGAGCAAATGTATTTATTAATGAATGTATTTGTTTGTTTAGACAGGGACAATGCACGTTAATCAAAAATGCATTTAACAATCCCACATAAATGGACCAGAATCACCCAAAGCACAAAACAAACAAAACAAACAAAACAAATAAGCAAGAACAACAACAAAAAGAAGTGTCAATATAAGGGAGGAGAGAAGGTACCAGTGGAGGAAAGAAGGTACCAGTGAAGTAGGGGAGGTACCAGTGGAGGAGAGGAGTTACCAGGAGAGGAGGTACCAGGACAGGAGGTACCAGTGGACAGGAGGTACCAGTGGAGGAGAGGAGGTACCAGTGGAGGAAAGAAGGTACCAGTGAAGTAGGGGAGGTACCAGTGGAGGAAAGGAGGTACCAGTGGAGGAAAGAAGGTACCAGTGAAGTAGGGGATGTACCAGTGGAGGAGAGGAGGTACCAGTGGAGGAAAGAAGGTACCGGTGGAGGAGAGGAGGTACCAGTGGAGGAAAGGAGGTACCAGTGGAGGAAAGAAGGTACCAGTGAAGTAGGGGAGGTACCAGTGGAGGAGAGGAGGTACGAGTGGAGGAAAGAAGGTACCAGTGGAGGAGAGGAGGTACCAGTGGAGGAAAGAAGGTACCAGTGAAGTAGGGGAGGAGGTACTAGTGGAGGAGAGGAGTTACCAGGAGAGGAGGTACCAGTGGAGGAGAGGAGGTACTAGTGGAGGAGAGAAGGTACCAGTGGAGGAGAGAAGGTACCAGTGGGGGAAAGGAGGTACCAGTGGAGGAAAGAAGGTACCAGGAGAGGAGATACCATTGGAGGAGAGGAGGTACCAGGACAGGGGGTACCATTGGAGGAGAGGAGGTACCAGTGGAGGAGGTACCAGGAGAGGAGGTACCAGGGGAGGGGCGACGGTACCGGTAGAGGAGAGGAGGTACCAGAGGAGGAGAGAAGGTACCAGTGGAGGAGAGACGGTACCAGTGGGGTAGAGGAGGTACCAGTGGAGGAGAGGAGGTACCGGTAGAGGATAGGAAGTACCAGTGGAGGAGAGAAGGTACCAGCTGAGGAGAGGAGGAACCAGTTGAGGAGAGGAAGTACCAGTGGAGGAGAGAGTCTGAGTTTATAGGTTAGGTAGTTGGTCATCTCCCTTACTTGATTAAGGACACTAACAGAGAAAACTGATCAATCAACGGTTTTCTAGTCATAAATTACTAGCCTGGCACGCCAGAACCAACGGATTGTCCAGACGTCCATGCATTGCACACCGCTATCCGTCGATGGTCCATTGGGCCATCCGTCTGGACCAATCAGGCAGACAAATCAGACTAGGCTCCTATACGGGCGGTCCAATCAGCTTCCTGTTAGGGCCTTGTTCGAATCGAGACGTGGGCCTCCACGCCACTTGTCACGCCTAGTGCTCTGTGATTTGATAACTTCATTTGATTGACACTTTTTTTTTTTAAATGTTTTTTACAGCCCATTCAGGCTGTTTTTTTCCCAAGCTTTATACATCAGGGTTAGTGGAAACAGGTGAAGATGGGGGGTAGACATGCGGGAAATACATGGGTGGTGGGATTCGAGCCACCGACTCACCGCGCCATTAAGGCATATGCGTGCTTTCCAGTGCACGGCCTAACCGACTGAGCTACTGGGCAGCACGATTGACACATTTTTTGACCCTTTTTTTCGAGCCTGCTTAATCCAGACACAATGATCGTTCTAGTTGCGGGTGATGTGTGTTGAATTTGTTGGTCCTGGCTTGCCAGGCTAATACATTACTAACAAGTTAAGGAACTTGTGTTTTGCAGACATTCTTTGACATGGAGTCTTCTGGTTATCCCGATATGGAGCGCTTGCAGGTAAAGTTACTCATGGGTTAGCTATGTCGACTAGTGCTTTTCACCACGGTTCTCTACTGATCACTGCCCACATTAAACACAATCCAATAATTTAATGCATTTGTTCTCAAGTGAAGACCTAGATATTCATAAAAGCAGAGATACTCAGTGTCCATGACATTGTTGCACTTGTGTCAGAACTCGCAACTCTACATGTCATCGTTTCAGACGTGTGGTTCTGTAAAGTGACAGTTTTTCCAAACGATCAAGATCCATGATTTTATTGACCAATTGAGATCGGCTGATCTCTCAGTCTTCACATTTCTTTGTGTGCGACTTGCTTTGAGAAGTCTGTGGATGATTCTAATGTCAATTTAAACCTTAATACTAAATTAAGCCTTAAAGCAATGAGCCTGTTATATTCCTTCAATATAATGAAGAATAAAACCTGCAAAGTTGTACCAATACCTAATTGGGCTTGCTTGTTTGTAGTATGGATTGAAAGGACAAAAAAAGCAATGTTATCTCTATACTTGGTATTTATCAAACAAATGTAATTGAACCACTGACCGGAAGCGGATAAGAGCTGACTGGAGCCGCAGTTTCCGGCTTCAAAATAAAAGCCTCCCCGTGCTCTCCGCACCAATGGTGGCTTTTATTTTGTGAAGAAATGTGAAAAAGACACTACTGTCGCCATATGGTGGGCGGGCTAAATTAATTAGTTAAATTACACAAACTGATTTCCGTCACCGTATCTGGTCATTGAAAATGAACTAATTCTGGAATTTGTATAAAACAATGTTTTATACAGTCATGTCAAACCACACGCCATTTCTATCAACACGCAACAAGTACAATTTATCCCCGCAAACAACTGCTTGGTTGGTTGTCTGCCGCAGCGACGTCAGTGCAGCTGACACACCACCACATAGCAAATAGCAAAAAAATGAATATATATATTTTTAAAAACCTCCCCTTTTCACTCATTTCCTATCCAAAACTCTCCAGAATAGCAGGCTCATTACCTATTTACAAGTCTGCTGTATTGCTAGCGATCCTACTGACTGTGACCTGAGTCTGCTGAACGAACATAATTTCTGATTGGGGTCAGCTGTTTTGTCTACACCACAGTGTAGACAAAACAGTATATTGGACCCCTGAGAGGCACAGAGAACCTTACACATAATACATGTTGGATCAGTATTAAGAAATGCCTTCATTGGAGGATGGCCCCATGGCACGGTGGGCTACACCGCTGCTGCTGCCAGCCCCATTCATAGTCTAGTGCATGTGATCACAGCACACACAGTGCTGTGTAAATTGAAGGTCTCTTGACAATGCTGACTCTCACTCGATGCTATTCCTATGTAGCTAAACTTCTTTGAACACTGTATTATAAGCAGTGTTGCCACAGCTTCTTGTATAAAGTAATCTGATTAATAACTCCTAAAGTTATATTACTTTTATAATTGAACCCCCAATACTCTCTTCATTGGAAGTAGGTTTTAAAACCAAATTCAAGTGCAAATGCAAAATGCAATAAAGTCATTGAAGCGATCATTTATTTTCTTACATAAGCATACAAAATATTAATTATATGCTATTATTATTATTATTATTATTATTATTATTATTATTATTATTATTATTATTATTAAAAAGTTACTTGGGTAAGTAACTTTGATCTTTACTGCTTTGGAAAAAGTAAACGTGATTGATTACTAGTTACTGGAAAAGTCACTAAAGTGAAAGTGCCTTAGTTACCAGTACTTTAATTTGGTTAATGACGTCAATCTTTGTTTTTGTTTAGTGTACAGCGGGGATAGGTTAGAAAGGGATAGAAAATGAAAATATCCATTCATTAATGTTCATGCATTTATATATTCTTACAGGGTATGCGCGGCCTGCCGGGGCCCCCCGGCCCACCTGGGCCTCCTGGAATATCGGTGGCAATGGGACCTAATGGACCAGTGGCCTTTGGACCCCCGGGACCTCCTGGTGCTGACGGAGTTCCAGGTCTACCTGTGAGTCGTGTGTGGTTGAGCAGATAACAACGTCCTCTTCATACTGTGAATCAGAGCTGAGCAATAAGGCTTAAATTGGTTATCACAGTATGAGCTTCTCAGTGAATGATTGGTATTGAAGTTGGTATTGACAATGCTTTAGCAATGTGTTTAGCTTGGCCCACCAGATGGCAGTAAAGAGTTACAGAACTGAATCCCCCCTTCTCTTCTCCTCTACGGCCTTCTATTGTGTTCGTCACAAGCTGGAAGCATAACTCCACTGATCCTTTATTCTGAGAGGCGAGGATCAAAAAAAGCAAACAAACCTGAACTTACCAATCAGCTTAAAAGGTTGGCAGTAGTTTTTGACATGCACATTATATCAGTAATTACGGTACTTTCTATTATGAATGAAGTGTAAATATGAATAAGTCAGACAATATATATTTTTCTATATGAAGAACCGAGTTGTCTATGGATCTTGTTATGTGTTTTGTTGAGAAGAACCGAGTTGTCTATGGATCTTGTTATGTGTTTTGTTGACAAGAACCGAGTTGTCTATGGATCTTGTTATGTGTTTTGTTGACAAGAACCTAGTTGTCTATGGATCTTGTTATGTGTTTTGTTGACAAGAACCTAGTTGTCTATGGATCTTGTTATGTGTTTTGTTGACAAGAACCGAGTTGTCTATGGATCTTGTTATGTGTTTTGTTTACAAGAACCGAGTTGTCTATGGATCTTGTTATGTGTTTTGTTGACAAGAACCTAGTTGTCTATGGATCTTGTTATGTGTTTTGTTGACAAGAACCGAGTTGTCTATGGATCTTGTTATGTGTTTTGTTGACAAGAACCGAGTTGTCTATGGATCTTGTTATGTGTTTTGTTGACAAGAACCGAGTTGTCTATGGATCTTGTTATGTGTTTTGTTGACAAGAACCGAGTTGTCTATGGATCTTGTTATGTGTTTTGTTGACAGGAACCCAGTTGTCTATGGATCTTGTTATGTGTTTTGTTGACAAGAACCCAGTTGTCTATGGATCTTGGAAAAAAACA
>OMKY01244022.1:0-10305 GCA_900302395.1 Bregmaceros cantori | reverse complement strand
GTTGCCGTGCCGACACGAGCGGCGTCTCGTCAACATATAATGTTAAAACGAACGCACAGCTATAACACACACACAGACACACACACACAGACACACACACACACAGACACACACACACACACACAAACACACGGTAAGTGCGGCGATGCACTTAAAGGCAGCGTGCATGTTTTTTTTTTAGACAAACTGCGGTTAAAACCGTACCCCTCGCGGTCTATAAACCGCAAGGGGGCGCACCGCGGTTAACCTACTTTTGCGGTTTATCGTTCAGCCTTAATATATATATATAAGCATTATAAAACACACATATTCCATGGCGCAGAGAGTCATGAGTTCACTTCACCTCTCTGAAACCTTTGCCACATGTCTCCTTCTTCTTTAAGTCTTTCAAGCTAACCCTGAATAAAGCTGAAAATTGTCTGAATGGGCCACACACAAAAAAACATGAAAATATATTTTTGCCAATATATATGCCATAAGTCAGTATAGAAGAGTAGGCTAATGAAACTGGCATGGGAATATTGGTTTTGTGGAGATTCAAAACTCATCTTGCAGCCTCTTGCCAGTTGGGTGTGTACTGGGCAGCCATTAAGTATGCCAATTTCTAATTCATCATGGTGTGGTGCTGTTAATTAAATTTCAGTCAAATTTACTGTGCTATCGACGACAGGCACACTCATATTGGGTGGATATTATTCAATATCATTGGATGGACTCCAAATGGCACCAAGGCAACTGGACAGGGTGAGTAAGTCGATGTAGTTCCTCTCAGAAAAAGGCCCATTACTATTTCTGTAATTCCACATATAGCACAGCTATCCTACTGACCTTTTCACAACTGCATGTGTTCAAGCTGCTGCTGGTGTTTGGCAACCTTTGGCCGAGCAGTCTGTTGTAGCTTTCTCTGTCTCTCACAGAAAAAAGGAAAGGTAAATGTAAATATGTACATCATTCATGCTTGCCATCTCTGCTGACTTACAGCCAGATATGGGCATAGTAGCCATAAAAATGACTAAAGTAAAAGTATTGTTATCTCAGCAAAATATTACTTAAGTAAAAGTAAAAAGCAGTCATCCAAAATGTTACTCAAATAAAAGTAAAAAAGTACTCCACAAAAATGTTACTTAAGTACCGGAAGTACTGAGCAACTTTCAGAGGGAGAGACGGCCGGGAGTGAGCGGGAGAGAGCGAGCACCAGAGAGAGAAAAAGCGAGAGAGAAAGAGCACCCGAGAGGGAGAGAAAGATGCGATGCCAACATATGTGCCAAAAGTTCCCAACGGGTATCACTAAAGGCCAAGGTAACGAGTACCGAATGGCTGACATCTCAGTAAAACGTTTTTTTTTTTTCATCTCAAATTTACTTTTTACTTTAATTTAGTAAAAGTAGAAAGTAACTTGTGAAAATGTACTCCAAAGGTAAAAAAGTACACACAAAACATGTAACGGAGTAAATATAATGCGTTATTGCCCAGCTCTGCTTACAGCAACGCGTTCACTGAATTCACCTCAGGATTAAAGTACTAACTTCAAACATGAAGCCATATTGTCTTCTGAGTGAGTAGTAATGTCACTCCTGATTTGCACGGCTAATCACAAATTATATTACATTCATACTATTATTCAATTTGAATGTGTCCTTAGTCAAAGCTAGAAAATATGTTGCAGGAATAAATAAATCTAAGCTGTTTTAGAAAGAAAACCGATTTTGTTTCAAATAACCATGGATTAGGCTTATGAAACATGTAGGGAAAATGGGTAACGGTTAGTCGGGATCCATTTTGGGGACATTTGGACTTGGGGGGCGAGCCTTTCTAGTGCAAATAAATATTTTGAAATTCGATTTTTATAGAATTATTTTCAAATGGAGTGGGTTAAGTTGAGCCATTTTAATGTCTCATTGTTGATATCCCGAAACCATGCTACGCAACATAACAATGCAATACAATTCTTTCGGAAAGATAATGCCTATAAGACCCCCCTCACAAATGCTATGATGGAATTCTGAACATATTCTTTCACACACACACAACATGTCAAAACCATGTGACCTCACATGCACATACACCCACCGCTAACACCACTGCCATCATCCAATCCAAGGTCGGTTAATGGATATATCAGGACAGCATCGAATTGGTTTCTGTGTTATTGATCCCAAGGGAAGCTCAAGCAGTGTGTGTGTGTGTGTGTGTGAGTGTGTGTGTGTCTGTCTATGTCAGGAAGGCGCTGAGAGGAAAATAGTTGAATGAAAAATAAATCCATAGCCTTCCTAGCCATTCATGGATCATACCAACTCATCTCCTCTTCCATGAGAAAGCAGGGGCCGCAGTATTGTCCAACATTTCATGCCGCTCTTGAGCAATCTTTTAAGGAAGCAGGTGACTGGCTTCAGTTACCCACAGTTCTGAGAATCGACAAGAATTGTGGGAACTTGAACGGGATGAAAATGCTCCAAAGGTGTGCAATACAAACAGTAAATATTGTTATAACAATGTTTAAATGATATATCAGCCAGGGAATAGTGCAATGGGCATAAAGGACCTTCTGAAACGGGTACTTACTACTTTTCAGCCTGACATCAACTTTTCAAATGGCCAAATGAGTGACTTTTGTTTTTTTAATATATTATTTGTTTTACTTTATTTTTTTTACTCCACGACTGCTCTGCAACCTGGGGTGAAATGATTTAGAATCCCATTTCTTACATTAAAATAAACATAATCAATCAATGTAAATATTTCTTAGATTAAAATAAACAAAGTCAATGTATCAACAATCATTTCATACACTAACAAGCCGCATTGCGTCTGTTCTAAAGCTTTGCGTTTTGCAACACTATGGCTGTATCCGAAATCACTCCCTATCCTCTACTCCCTACCTCCCATATAGTGCACTCACTTATAGTCCACTCAACAGCAGCGGCCGAGATTTCGGACACTAAAGTTGGCAGCTTCGAAATTAATTATAAAATCTAATTATTAGAAATATAATTATAAAAGTACATTTATAATGATTTGCAGCGTCATTTTTATTTAGTATAGGTCATTTTTAAAACATCTCGCAATGCATTATGGGTTGTATTGCTTCGTGTAGGGTACATCCGATGCTCACTACTTTTTGCGGTGCATTGTGGGATACTTTCAGTGCACTATATAAGGTACATGAAGAATTCGGACAACCCTACAAAATGGCGTGCGCCCTATATAGTGCACTATATGGGGGTTAGGGAGCGATTTCGGACACAGCCAATGACAACATCCTAGCATCCTTCCACTGTGAACACTTATTTGATCAGACAATATGTCAAGCAGTGGCATGGAACCTGCCTTCTTGATCATCCTGTCAAGTCAGTTCCCATCGCTCTCATTGAAACTGCCTTCCCAGCACGGTGCTGCATACCGAAGTGAACTCTCAACAGCAGATTTATAGACCATATATATTTTATGTCACCGTGCACCTCAAATGAACAGTTTCCAAGCAAATAGACTGTGCTGTGCCTTTCAGTTAAGGGTTTCAACATTAGCTGACCATTGAGTGTATATTCATTGTCATACATTAGTATGTTATATGTAGGCTTAATAGGGTGTCTACAACCAATCACATTTTTTTTTACAAGTATTATTTTGGGCACAAGTGCCATATTTATTTTATTTTACATACATGTATTCTTTATTGAGAGATAGTGATATGATTAGCTGGGACACTGGGATGAAGAGTCGGGGGAAACATTGAGGGGGATGAGAAACCACGGCACTGTTCGACATATGGTCTGGGGGGCGCTCCGTAACCACTCTGCCACCACGTTGCCCCCGTGTGCCGATCACCTTTTTATTCTTCCAAATCTGTGATCTTACAGATCGCACAAGTCCCAATACTAAGTTCCAAAAACGAGTCCCGACACAAAGTCGCTATAGTGCAAAATGTTTTATTTTATTTGTAATAGCCTTCACACTGAATTTTTTTTCAGACTGTATTGTCTGTATTATTTTCTTTTTATTATATTGTATTTTTTTTTGTTATTTTAAATTTTTTTGGCACAAATGCCATTTTTTTCTTTCATTTTATTGACAACGTTAGTGTGAAAGTGGGATGAGAGAGCAGGGACGAGAGGACCTACAGTATATCACCGTGTGGGAAAGCGATCTCATGGTGCTGCGTGTGCTGTGAACTAAGCCATAGGCAAATGCCTATGTATGGGGCTGGATGCAGCATCTAAATGACCAGTGCCTTGACCAGTTATTTAACTTTCACCTACATTCGGTCATCAGCGTTCCACAGACTAATAACCTACAACTCTTACAAAACTCAGCTGCTCGGGTACTGACAAGGACCAGAGGGCGGGAACACATTACTCCAATTTTGAAATCTTTGCACTGGCTCTCACCGTTTCAGAATTTACTTCACAATAACAGCAAACTCGCCCCTCCATACTTAGCTGATCTGCTTGTACCCTATCAGCCGTCGTGGAACCTGAGGTCCAGCGGTACAGGGCTCTTAGCAGTTCCACGAGTTAATTCCAAATCGCATGGAGAGGCCGCATTTAGCTTCAATGGGCCTCGATTATGGAATGGTCTTCCGGAGGCCCTCACGGCTGTGGAGACTGTGGATGTTTTTTAAGAAGAAGCTCAAGACACATCTCTTTGATCTATCTTATAACTAGGATGTTACCGTCATCGGTACATCAGCCTTCTGTATTTGATTGCGTGTGTGTCTGTGTGTGTTTGGGTTGGGAGGCTGTGGGTAACGTTGTCCTGTTCGATATTCTGTTTCTGTAAAGCACTTTGTGTTGCTCTGCATGAAAAGTGCTATACAAATAAATGAAGTTTGAGTTGACATGTCCGCATAACTGCAGCATTAAGGAGAGAAAATTAACCTTCAACAGTGCTCAATGTGATGTGTTCCCTCAGAGCTCTTTGTATGTGAGTACCTGGCACATTAACCTGTGGCATGTTATCCGCGGATCGGATGGATGAGACTCATATGATAGTTTTATTGAATCTGGTCAGTTTGCAGTTGAATCACTAAAAAAATAAAGACATAGCATTCCATACATTTTGGTGGATGGTGGGCAGGTTCAGTGTTGAAACTCGGCACAAATACGCTGCAAATGGATAGTGGGTGGATAATTATTTTTTGCAGTGAATGAATGAATGAATTTTATTTTGGGACAGACACTACGGAGCCATTCAACATTTCAGCATGAGATATGCGATATGAAACGATGGTTGTACAAGACAGGCTTAGCAGAGTTGCTATATTTCACCCGGTTGTCCGTGAGTGGAGTGTACATACTCTGGAAGGGACATTAAACAAGTTAAAAACTAGTAGAAACAGATTTAAAACAGTTAAAACATGTTGAAACCGATATGGCATCTGCACATCTCGAGTACTAAGTGAACAGAAAGGGACCAAGAATGCTACTTCCAGCGCTCCAGTACTGGATTGTTTCTGACACACAGTTCTCACTATGTATAATAGCGTCTCATTAAAACATAATACATTTACTACTGAAGGGGAGGTGAAATATGAATGCTTTTTCATCAGCAGTATTCACATCACATCACCTTGATGGCACTCAGTGTTGGCAGTATCGCTAATCAAGGTTCTTTTTTGGTCTGCAACAAAATGGAAATGAAATTAGACATATTAGTCTACTACTACAAAGTAATTACAAGCAATTCATGTCCTTCTAACTTCCATGATTGTCATGGTTTCAAAACAAGTTAATGCTTTTAATGTCCGGCATTTTCAGAGCATACCAATTGGAATGACAAAATCAAATGACAACATTTAAAGTAAGCTCATTCAGTGTCAAATACGCGTTACCGCGTTTTTGTGAATATTACTGCAGAGTGCACTCTGCGTCTGCGTCTTAGGGTGCACTACCTCTATCTGACCACCAGAGAGCGTCATACGTCGCCTCTGGGGTCTACGAAGGGCGCGAGTAGCGGTGTATACTGCCGTCTACCATCGGCACTGCACCCGAATTTATTGAAGATTTTGTGAGAAAGATTTTGTGAGCAGTTTTCAGCGATACCCATCCCTGTTCTGGAGGCTATAACTGAAGAATGGAAACAGGTAGAAACAAGTTGTTTTTTTGTTTTTTTTTTTCAATGACAAAGGGAAGTCTGAAGTTTCCTTTGGTATGCGTTTTGTTGACAAGAACACAGAACTTGATTTTCTATGGGTCATGAAAAAGCATGCACATGTTGAAAAACATGTTTTATTTATTATAGTTTATTTATAGTATAGTATATATTTTAGTTTATTTCTCCGTGTAGTGATGTTGTTGAACTCTCCACACAAAGTACAACATTGAACACTCAGTAGTTGCGGGCCAACTACTGGCCTATACTTGCTGTAGCCTTGTTGTGCTGCAATCTAATATACATTGTCTTACAGCTTGATTACATACTAAGAATGTATCAACTACTGTGCCATTTTACTATATTGTTACCTGCGTCGGGGCGGAGCCACGGAACAGGTTATGTTTTTGGTCGTGTTTGTTTGTCCCCTCGATAACTGAAAATGTTGAGCACGGATCTGGATCAAATTTTGCAGAGTTGTTGGGAATGACGAAATAAAAAAGTGATTACATTTTGGTAAATTTCTGTAGCCTATAAGTAACATAATAGTCATACTTCATTATTATCATCGGGTGAACGATCCCCGTTCTCCGTAGTGACGTCATGCGTGGCCGCGTTCCCACAGCTGCGTCCAGCAATGTTATTATACTACACCAACACCTACAGATAGATAGATGGATAGTTCCATACCTGTTTAGTGCATGCCTATTACAAACTATTACAAACAGGAGCACACGTTTTAACATGCCGTCTGAAGAGTGCGCGCCACCAATAAGTATGGTGTCATACCATCGTGTGCGTGCTTCGTGTGTGTACGTGTGTGTGTGCATGTGTTCATCCTGCAATTACCAGTATCATTAACGACTGAACAAATGAATTAAAAAAAATACTCTACGAACACTTGCATTGATAATGGGTTGCCACATATACTCCTAGCACTAACAGTACTATGTTTTTGTTCCACTACGCCACAGGTTTGCAATCTGAGTGCGTCTAGTTACTTGTTATTATTGTGTTACAATGTTCACCCTAGTGTCGACTGTGCCCGAGCCAAATTGCGTCAATACTGCTTGCATATGCAACACGGCGAACAAAGTTGTCTCTCATTCTGATTCAACAAAAATGCTGTTGTCAATTATGGAGATAATATCCCTTTACTGGGAGTAATAGCAAATGGAACCTGCAAATAGAGGAAGCAGACACAGTGGGGAAAAAGGCATAAAAAAGCAGACAATCTAAAAAAAAAGTTTCTTTGCCAGGAGAGGCATTCACCAGCCAGGTAGACTGACAGGCTGACATTTCTACCCACACTCCCGGCACGCTCCGGGGTACAGAATGATCACAGAAAATCACATACACACATTAGACACACACGCACACTCCTTGCAGAAACCTACTGCCATGTTATTAACGGCAAGCCGTATCAACGGATTACACAGCCACTGGTGCCAAGTGCACTTCTCCCGCTGGGCCGTACAAAATGAACAAAGAGCAGAGGAGCGGAGGGGGGAGGGAACTTGGCTTACTTATAGTCTGCGAATACACCCACACAAGGGATGCATCGAAATGTCGGATGTCGAAAAATAATTATCCTTGAATGGCACAGTTAGGCAACATTGGTATTAGGGCTGCAACTAACCATTATTTTAATAGTTGATTAGTAACTGATTCTTTTTTTCTTTAAAAGAACAAAGTGACAGAGAAATGAATCTTGTCAACTTGAAATGGGGTAAAGTTTGGTTCACGTTATCAAACATATGTACTACAATTAAGTTAAATATTTTGATACTGAAAGTCATTAGAATTCATCTATACAATAATATTTTAACAATTGTCTTCATATTCACGTAATACAACAACAATGTTGAATAGCATTTTAGATTTTCAGAAATTATCAAGTAATATCAAATTAGTGTAGACAAATAGGTGGTGGGGTGAGAAATCAACTGCATTGACAATTCCTTGGTGATTAATCGGTAATTGCATTAGTTGCCGGTTAATTACATAATCAATAAGTCCATGATTAATTGATTTATCGTTGCACCCTTAATGGGTATGGGAACTTTCAGAGCATTGAACATTTTTACAGAGGATGAATGCACAAACCGGCCCAGTGGCTTAGTGGTAGAGTGTGTGCCACTGCCCCGGGAGGGTTTGAATCCTGGTCGAGTCAAATCAATGACACTCCCTGTTTGACACTCTGCACGTTGCAGGTTGCAGGTTGTTTCATCCATCAGTTTGTCCGTAGGTCAAGCCCTTAAAAATCTGTTGAGCTCCGGGCGAAATGGAGCAATATCACAAGACACGCGTGGGGGCAGTAGGGAGCATGCTCTAACTGTCACGACTCAACACCGCCCTCTAGGGGATTTCTTGTATAGCTCCGGACGGAGGAATAAATACAAACACTGGAACGGACAGGCACATTTCGGACAGGCACATTTCAGCTGTCTCTGTGGGGTATAATGAGGGCTTAAGGCCTGGATTGAAGGGAAACAGATTGGTAAAAAAATGTCCCAATGTGTCGTATCCCGGCAAAATCCACATCAAAGCAACCATTTCATTACAGTTACGAATCGATCTTGATGTAATAATTCTACTAAATGTAATTTGTGTTGTTGGTATAATTTTTCTAATAGGCATATCAACTCATTGAAGACTAAGCCGTGTTTGTGAAATGAAAATGGGTAAGGCAAAACATTAGAACTTTTTTTAAAAGGTTTTTTTCTTTGAAAATCAGAATTGGAATCTAAAATTGAGGTTTAAATCTATTTATTTATATATTTATTTATTTTTCAAGTTATTATTTTTGCGCAAGCACTATTTTCTGATTTCATTTAGTTAGTGTGAAAGTGGGGATGAGAGAACGGGTACTGTATATGCGGATGTGCAGTATATGACCAGGAGGGGAAGCGATCTCACGGCACCACTTTGTGGTCTTATGCCAGAGTGACAAGACTATGTGTGGGGCTGCCTCTCGGCGCAGCGTCTTTGATTACTACGCCATTGGGCCAGTGCCCAGGATTTTATTTTTAAGCAAAACCGTACACCCCTATATAGAGTCCATAAAACACTACACCTATGCAAACTTTTTGGTTCCGTTTATTCTGTTCATGGCTAGATCTGTGGTGAGTATGAAAAACACAGTAAATAAGAGCATGGGTATGATTGTGGAATATACAAAGCCGTAGGAAAAAACATCCAATTGCCAAGATGATAAGTAGGATCTTTCAACCACAAGTCAACAAATGACTTCATACTACGGGAGATACAGGAGCTTTCCATCTAATCTCAGGGGTACAATTCAAGTCAACAAGCTGATGGTTTGTTTGGACCACAATTATTCCACTTACTGTCGAGACAACCTGCAAACGGCAAATGGAATATACTATCTATTCTGGAGGACAATGCACTGGGCGACATTAGGAGTGCTTGTGCATTGACGACCCAGAATGGACCTAACACAAGGCGTAATCTCAGTATTGCAGTAACCATACTGAATACTAAATACCAGCTTGTGTTAATGAATAGTGACAATCAGCATTTGTTATATTTATATTATTATTATTTTGAAAATACATTTGTAAGAATAGTAAAATTGCCTACCAAAATAATTGTGTACCGCAATCCTGGCTTAAAGTGAGCCATTCCTACATAACTTTCTACTGGTTTGTGCTTGTCTCCGTTTTAGGGCCTGGGGAACAATCTTGAAAGTGTTGTCATTTTTATAATCAGTTTGATCAATTTGAAGACCACAGAGGTTCCCTGATTCCTGATAACTTAAGATGTGTGGTTCGTTTCATCCCTAATTGTCATTACCTTAAAGTAAACAAGGCTGATAGAGCAATCTGGCTCAGGAGAAAAAATAGGAAGGAAAAAAAAGCAATCTAGCAAAGCAACACTTCCACACTGGCGGAGGAGTGGAATGAAAGAGGCGTTTGGTCAGGGAGGCAGAGACGGGGCATTCTGACAGCACCGAGGCGCTGTTTCATCTATCAAGGCCACCGTGTCGATGGACCATCCCACTCTGAACTCCACCCAACCCCCACTTCCCACACACACACTCACACGCAGACAAACACACACTCGCACGCAGACAAACACACACACAGACAAACACACACACAGACAAACGCACACACACACACAGACAAACAAACACACACACACACAGACAAACACACACATACACACAGACAAACACACACACAGACAAACACA
>OMKY01244013.1:0-17845 GCA_900302395.1 Bregmaceros cantori | reverse complement strand
CAGCTGTCGGCCTTAGGAAGTGCTGACAGTAGCCGGTGGTTGCCTTAAATAACACCACGGACAGACACAGATTCATACCTTATCTGTGACAGAGGCGTGTCTTGTTTGTGTTTAAAAGCGTAGTCAGTCAGTGCTTTAGGGAGGACTGTCAGAGAGGTGATTGCATGTGACGTCTTCAATAAAGTTTCACCTCTGATACTACGACACCTGGATCGAGCCTGCCTGTTTTCCCACTACAGACATCCGCTGTGATTTGTGAGTAACTTTTTTACTTTTACTAGTTGGCGTTACATTTCGTAGTAGTACAATAGTACTAGTTGCAGTACATTATTCCACAATTCAAATTGGCGATGATTCCGATGAAGTATATGAATCAAGTTTTTGACCAGTTTCCGGTTTACTTCCGTAACTACCCCCGTATATGCTCGACACTTCCGGTGTCATTCATTTCGCCATGTGTTCGACTATTTTTCAACATGTCGAATCAGAGAGAGCTCACATCTACCACGTCATTTTAAAAGGGTGGCGGTAACTTGCGTTGTGCTATTCCACACCCAAATGCTCTTGTGCGGATCTTTGCCCCACAAATGCATGATTGAATAATCTGCGCAGCCCGTTCCATTTACTCATTCAAGTTGGAATTACCGGTGGAGCACATGTGTATAAATACCGAACGCGCGCACACTCGAGTGCGTACACGCGCGCGCACACACACACCCATGAGCCCCGGCTTGTTGGGACGTGTCCGCCTCTCTCCTTCTGTCATTCACAATCCACCCATAGAGGGCTGGTGTCGACGGTGGTGCGGGGCGAATCCCATTGAACCGGGGGTCCGGTCGAGTGCGTGGGGGGCTGGGGGGGGATCCGTTTGAACCGCGGCACCGGGCGAGTGCGGAGATTGGCGAGGAGGGATGGGATTGACAGCGCGTGCCGTTCCAACGTGGGGAGAACATTGTGGGCTCCACAGCTCCCAGGCTATATTATCTATGTATTATTTTGCCTGCGCTGCGTGACTAAACGGCCAATCGCAGGCGCGTTCCTCGTGCACTACAGTGTTTTTTACAATTTTTACTTGATGATGCGAGTTTGGATTTCATCTCAGGGGTTAGCCCGGATGTTAGTCCAGATAGTGACGTCAGAGCGATAAAACGCTATGACGAACTTAGCCGTCTTAAGCTAACCACTTGTGGATTTATAAGACGGGCATGTTCGTCATAAGCATACAAAGGGTTAACTAGAACATGTTTCTGGTGGTGGGGGGTGTCCTGAAGAAACTCATCCAGACACAGGCAGAACATGTAGACTCCACACAGAAGGGACCTGTCCGGGTTGGGATTCGAACCCAGGACCTTCTAGCTGTGAGGCAGCAATGCTAACCACTGCGCCACCGTGTAATAGGATGTTAGGGTTATGGTTGGAGATGTGGTGGATCCACAATTAATAGAATTATCGAGCAATATACAGGATTTCATCAAGTCTGGTTTAAGCTGATGCAATGACACATGGGGCTGGCCAGCAGCCGTCATTGTGACACCACCTCCCTGGGAGGTTCCTTGTTCTTGTCTTGTCTACTTAAGCAGTGAGCCGATAGGCGACCTGCCTCTTTGTGAACCGGTCCTGTGTTGAATAAACATATCACATCGAGCACATTGGAGTGATCCTGCCTGTGGTTCTTCCTCCGCCGCCGGCGGACTTTACGACCTCCAAAGAGGTTAGGTCAGCCGTTAGGGTTTTGGAAACTAACAAAATAAACGGATCATTTTTTGGGATTCGCACTTTACATCATGGCAAATAATACGCCAAAATCATCCGATCTAACACTAACCCCCAGGGGTTTGTGGAGGGGGTGTTCAAAATGTGCAGGACACAGAACGGTTCCCAACGCCGCTGCCTTCTGGACTGGACAATGAACCGACCTGCCGGGAATAAAACCCCGGCTGCTTTCTTCGCACGTCGTCAACGAGGTATGGAGGTAAGCTAACGCTGCGGAACCGAAGCTGGTCCTTAACGCCGTCTCGGTATTGACAAGGACTGGAATACGAACGGACTGCGAACGTTTTTACTTTGGCGATAATTGAGGATAGTAAAAAAAAAACGCCATTTCGTGTAACTGTGAGCAGGCCACAATGTAAATATTGGTTGTAAACGCAGGAGTGTGTACTTCGTCAGTAAAAGGAAGTATGCGCACATAACAATACCCCAACAACGGATGCTTGAGGCATTTTAATACGATTAATATTCTCTGGGCTGCCAAGTTTCTCACTCCATTTTGGAGTTTTTATTATTATTATTATTATTATTATTATTATTATTATTATTATTATTATTATATGTAAATATATTTTAATATTGGCGCAAGTGTGGGACTGAGGAATGTTGTCTGAGAGTGGACTGATTCTCACACTCAAAGGGTGAAACTTGGGAGCCCTGAAATTCTGAAAATTCTATTCTTGATCTTCCCCACAAGGTCCACCAAACTCGAGAACAATTTCTTCTCTCGTGCAGTGATGTTGACTTCTGCCAGAAATGTGGGACACTGAACAGTCTTCTGTATATGTGTTCTCCTTGGACTCATAACTCTTACTGTGTGTTAAAACCAAACGCAAACTGGGCGGTACAATTGTCTTTGGAAGCTTGTAACGCGCCACAGCATTTTATTTTTATAGCGGCATATGTTGAGCGGCAAGAGCGAAAGCGGCAAAAGTTTCCCACTCTCCAGCTCGTAGGCGGCACCTGCAGCTCGCAGCAGAGCAAGTCACGCACACACACACATACATACATACATACACACATACACATACACACGGCAGCCACCGGGATTATTTCCCGTGACCGGCCGCTAGCTTCGCTGTTTGTGCGGCCGGCTGTAAAACGGGATTGCCGGGCGCTGGATGCACCGGCCCCAGCCCCCAGAGCTCCAACTCTCCTCTCCTCCCGAAGAGCTCCTCCCGGAGAGGTGGAAGGGCGGGTCTCTACCAACCATCACTCTCCCGTCCCTTGGAGAGGTGGAGGGACGGGAGAGTGGAGTGGTGGCGGTGGGGGCATCGCATCTGCGACACCATCACACCAAAAGGGATACGACCGCGCGTGCAGACACACACACACACACACACACACACACACGCACATAATAAAAACAATACACTTGTGTCGGAGAGGGAAAATGGAAAGAGGGAGAAGGGGTTGAGTGGTGGATCCACCGGCTGGCCGACTGGCTCGTAATGAAAGCGCACGGCCACCCGGCACCCTGGAGCTCCCAGGTGGAGGGACGGTGGTGGCGTGGTGCGGACGCCAACAAGCACTCTCACCCCCGGCCAGAGCAAAACCCCCGCTGCTACGCGGCCACCTCTCATTCCCGCCCCCGAACGCCTCCGACCAGTCCCTCGGTGTAGTTTTCCCCCGCTCAGCATGGCTCTTTACATGTAATTTATTCGCTCTGGAAGCCCAATTCGCGCTTGGTTTGAACACACAGTTAGGGAACATGTAACTATTTGGGAACATTTAATAGTCCACCGTGCCTTGTAGTAAGGCTACTGAGAATGTACCTGTATCACCTCATCTTCTTGTTCAACTGTTAAAATTACCTGCGCCGAGCAGGTTATGTTTTCAGTTGAGTTGGTTGGTTTGTCTGTCATGAGGATAACTGAAAAAGTAATGCACAGACCTGGATGAAAATGTGTGCGGTTGCTGGAAATGACAAACGGAACAAGTGATTCAATTTTGGTGCATTTCTGTAGCCGATAAGTAATGTCGTAGTTCGACAACTGTTAAAAGCTTCTGCGATTTTGGAGCAGAACCACAGTAGTAGTAGTAGTAGTGGTAGTAGTGCTGGTGGTAGTTTATGTAAAGATAACCAAATAAAAAAATATCATTGGTTTGAATATTGTTTTTTTTGTCCACCACTGCAGCCTCGCCTGATACAACCCGCACATGTTTTGTTCGTTTCACGCGTCCACCGGCTCCGATACTGAGGATGGAACAGCCTGATCCTCCCGCTCAGAGTACAAAGAAGCCAGAAGTCGGTGCCGCGGCCGCACCACAGTTTGTTGAAATGAAAGCGCTCTGCTGCGCGCACACGGAGTGCGAGAGCAGCACGACGGACAAGCCGTACGTGTGCAGCGACTGTGGCAAGACGTTAAAGACTCGGACGAGCCTCGCCCAGCACCAGAAGATCCACAGGGGACACTGCTGTAAATCGTGTGGAATCGGGTTCACAAAAAAATCCGACCTGGCCACACACACGAGAATGCACG
Source organism: Bregmaceros cantori (assembly GCA_900302395.1). NCBI lineage: Eukaryota > Metazoa > Chordata > Actinopteri > Gadiformes > Bregmacerotidae > Bregmaceros > Bregmaceros cantori. The sequence goes on along the minus strand of OMKY01244013.1, from coordinate 13,592 downwards.
CCGGCGAGGAGGTGTTCTCCTGCAGTGAGTGCGCTCACATCTTCAGCGATCGCGCTGCACTCGACAAACACGCAGCGACGCACGTGTGGGACACGCACATCTGCGCCGCGTGCGGGAAAAGTGTGTTCGGGAAGGCGGCGCTCTCCCGACACATGCGGATCCACACTGACGGGAAGATGTACCGCTGCACGGTTTGCGGTTCTGGCTTCCCGCTTAAGGGCGAGCTCGCCAAGCACATGAGCGCGCACCCGAGGGAGAAATCCTATCTGTGCAGCACCTGCGGGAACACTTACACGAGCAAGAGTCACCTGGTCGCGCATGTTAAGAAGCACACAGAGGGCCGGGCGCACAGCTGCCCGATGTGTGGACTTTGCTTCTTTGAGAAGCCGGTCCTCAAGGCGCACATGAGGATCCACACCGGCGAGAAGCCCTTCAGCTGCGAAGTGTGCGGAACACGCTTCCGGTTGTACAGCGGCCTCGCGTCGCACATGACTGTTCACTCTGAGGAGAGGCCCCACTGCTGCTCGGTGTGCGGAATCCGCTTCAAAACGAAAGGTAACCTCATGCAGCATTGCCAGACCATCCACTCTGGGGAGAAACCATTTCCCTGCACACTCTGTGATTCCCGATTCAACCTGAGGACGAGCCTCAAGTCCCACATGAGGACTCACACGGGCGAGAAATCGTTCATGTGCAGCACCTGCGGAACGGGATTCCGACAAAAGCATCACCTCACTGGACACATGAGGATCCACACGGGTGAAAAACCCTACACCTGCGGCGAATGCGGCAAGACTTTCAGGGACGGGAGTTCGCTCTGCAACCACCAGAGGATCCACACCGGGAAGCGGCCGCACTGTTGCACGAGCTGTGGGAAAAGCTTTATACGCAAATGTGCCCTGCAGGATCATATGAGAGTCCACCAGCCCAAGCAGTCATGATTTGTGAAACATGCAAGATGGCATTGGATTGCCTTCCGAGCTGTTTGGAAACATTGAGGAGCTGAAATTTGAATAGAATATGTTCTGAATTGAACTCTGATGTTTGTGTCCGCTTCAACTTTTCACAATTTGCATTTAGTGTCCAGCAAATGGCTGTCTCCAAAATCGCTCCCTATTTTTTATGACGGGTTCCTTTATATAGAGCACTCAAAATATCCCACAATGCACCCTGTCTTCCCCCGTACTGGGGCCAATAGTGAACGCCAAACATGAAAAAAAAAGTTCATACCAGTTTGATGGTATGAACTTGGTAAAATGAAGCCTTTCATTCTATGTGGGATAACGTGTTGTACCCTCTTATTGAAATACTTCAATACTGCATGGTTGAAACCGGTCATGTGTTAATTTTGTGGACTTCCCCTGTGCTTGATACGTGTAAAACATCATTGCGTCACATATCATTTTGTCCAGCGTTAGTGTGAAAGTGCGATGCGAGTGCGGGGTACGAGTGGACGTGCAGTATATGACCGTGAGGGGAAGAGATCGTAGCGTTCCGGTGGAAGGCGATGCAAGAGTGGGGACGAGCGGACGTGCAGTATATGACCATGTGGGGAAGAGATCCTAGCGTTGGTGTGGAAGGGGGATGGGAGAGCAGGGGACGAGTGGACGTGCAGTATATGACCATGTGGGGAAGAGATCCTAGCGTTGGTGTGGAAGGGGGATGCGAGAGCAGGGGACGAGTGGACGGGCAGTATATGACCATGTGGGGAAGAGATCCTAGCGTTGGTGTGGAAGGGGGATGCGAGAGCGGGGGACGAGTGGACGTGCAGTATATGACCATGTGGGGAAGAGATCCTAGCGTTGGTGTGGAAGGGGGATGGGAGAGCGGGGTACGAGTGGACGTGCAGTATATGACCGTGAGGGAAGGCGTTCTCACGGGGCTGCGTGCGCTGTGGTCATAAGCTATGACACAGCGAGAAGACCATGTACAAGGTTGCATTGCCGCAGAGTCTTTCACCGCTGCGCCCCAGGGCCAGCCCGTAATCAATATTTTTTTTAAACATGATTTTAAAATGTGATATTTAAGCCTCACACCGAATTCTGAGAAGTTCAGTCCACTCTTTCTTTTTTAATGTGCCTTAATAATCCGGTGAATTTATATATGAAAAACAATTTGAAAATAGACAATTTATTAACGGTGTACCTTTTATAGTCAGGTGTCAGAAAATATAGATTTTTAATAAAATATAATGGAAATGAATTTGTTTATTCAACATGTTGTTTTTTTTAACTGCAAGTGACGATTGCTCATTCAGTTAGGCAAAAAAAAAAAATTGGAAAGAGTGGATGAATATACATGAATTAAAAAATGTATCGGAATCGAATCGTGAGGTGTCCAAAGATTCCCACCCCTAATATTCACCTCCTTTGGAGCCGTGGGATTAAGCTATTCTAACAAAGTACTGCTGCGCGCAGAGTAAGCGCACGCGTGCTGGCAAGATGTGTATGCAGTGAAGAAATCCCCCCCGTCCCCACCTCCAGCTCAGTAGACCAAGAAACCAAAACGTTTGGATCACATTCAAATTTTATTCAATTATATTCATCATGTATTAATTAATTATTTCGTTGTTGTTTTTGGTTTTATTAAAAGTAAGCAAAATGCTGCTGAAAGTAATCCCTTCCTCTTTTTTTTCAATGGTAAAATTACAATTTAACCCCTTCTGTTCCACGCCATTTAACCCTTTCTGTTCCACGCTTTTCAACATTGGATCATTAGCTCTACTTCTCAGATTGCATACAAACAGAATTTTTGCGTTCCGAACCGGTTCAGGACCAATATTTTCATGGTGGAACGGTTCCGAGAACAAAAACGTCAAACATGGGCCTCCCTGAACAAACCCCTGTGATGCTTTTCACACACTGTTGAAGACTTGACGATGCAGTGCCTCACTCACACTTTGAAATAAAGTCTCTTTTCAGAAAGTAACTTTTAACCATAAGGACTATATGGACATTTTTCTTTTAAATAATCTCTCAATCTGACCCTGTTCAATGTGTACAGTCTGCTATTTCCAGAGTGTAACAAAAGATATTTACAGTTTAAGGGCTGCCAGCTAACGATTATTTTAGTTTTCTTAAATTATTCAAACAATTAGTCGATTCTTTGGTTAATTTACTTCAATATTCCAAATGGCTTGTCATACATTTTCAATCGTGTGTAATTGATTATTTATTACTGTTCAACTCGGACCAAAATCTCAATCTAGGTTTGCCCCCTTTGCCGACCGGACTCGGAGCACTGCTCGGAGGCCAAACGGTGAAATGCAATGTAATCAAGTATATATATATATATATATATATATATATATATATATATATATATATATATATATATATATATACATATACACAATGAACGCTTCAACGGTAATTGGCTGCACACCGTAGGGCAACCAACTCTTTATATACACAGGTCCCTGTTGCCATGCTCCTGTTGCATGCTGGGAACTCCACCCGCCCACGTCATGTGCTCTCTCTTATCCAATCATATGCGTTGTGTGATTCTAATTTTAATAGTCGATTAGTTGATTAATCGGTTACATGTTTTTTCTTCAGGAAAAAAAAATCCCAGAATATTCACAGCAAACGACAATTACACAAAATCCATCTTGTCAACTTGAAATATTGTCATATTAGGTCCTTCATGAGCAGCAAATGTACCAACAATTTGATGCTTTCCATCATATTAATTTTTTTAATCAATTATATCCATTTAATATTTCATATTTTCAGAAACAATATCTAATTTACATGGAACAATCGAAGGCAGTTTCAACACAAAACTGCTGACGATAACTATGATTCAAGTCCTTGCCGATGATCGATTTATGAAATAAGTTGCCAATTAATCTTCTAATCGATTTAGTCAACACTAGTAGTGTACTGTATATGAGTTATATAAGAACATTTTCTTAGGCCCGTATGGAGAAGATGTGAACGCAGCCGGGCGCTTCTTTGTTTCCAGTATTTACTCCTTTTGTGGGTCACCTCCCCTCCCTCCGAAAGTGAACGCCAACCCTGATTGGCTTACATGTCCCTCTATGTGGGAAAGAACCGCGGTGCGCCTCACACTCGCATACCACATACATTGTGTCAACAATCACAAACATTGTGTGTGTGTGTTTATAAGCTGTCAGGATCAACCAGCGGGGGAACGAAAATACAGAGCAAACAGCGTCCCCTATCGGTTCAACATGGGGCGCGTATTTTAACTTCCAAACACGGAACGATTCCGTATTTCAAGCGACGAGTGGCAACCCTATCTCAATCTGTCTCCTGGAACCAGTCTCTTCTTGTCGTTTTTATTTTCTTTTTTTTTCCTTCAAATTCCTCCAATGATTGGTAGATCTCCCATCGCTAGCCATCACGTGACCTTCTCGTAACACACTTCAAACGTTTGATTAAAGAACCGACCGTGGAAGCCACGCACCCTGTGATCTTGATAGAACTAAATCTTATACCCATCGAGTCCAGGCCTGTACACACATTGCACACTTTTTAAAAAAAGAAAAAAAAACATCCGCGCTGCCTTCAGCTCGGAGCGTGTATTGCTGTGTTGGAATAACCATTCGATAATACTGTATATGACCAAAGTCTATAGGTCGTACGAGCCAGCTCGCCTTAAACACAATCAATAATTTTGTCATTAAAAAAAACAAACAAAGTACATACACATTGAAGAATAAAGATTCACTTGGCAACTTTTTTTTTCATGCTTTAAAACGTTTAAGTGACTATAGCTCAGATGGTAGAGCGGGCGATCCAAATGTTGGGTGGTTTGAAGCCTCCCACAGTTTGTCCTCTGAGGAGACGCTGAACCCCCAGACTGCTCCCAGTGGGTCGTGGTTAAGCGTCGCTCCCAGACTTCACTTCGGTTCGTCAGCGTCTAGATCGGATTCCATTCAAGACTATTTTTCATAATTGAAACCACGCCTTTGAACCGGTTCTAGGAACAAAAACGAAAACGTTATTATTTTTTATGTTCCGTAACAGGAACACTTACTTTAAAATAATGTCAACTAGTTAATATCGGTTTTATTTCATTCTTTTAAAGGAGTGCACTTTGGGATAACTTCAAAAATAAAACAAAAGCATTTATACAATCTATGATGCAGCAGTGAAGTATGAATGGTCGCGGGACTCTGCAGCGTGCTTTTGTGGGTTCGCCCTGATACGCAACGAGACCTCGGCTGTAGAGAGCAACCAGCGTATCTCTGTAGCAAGTTGTTGTGGGTTCGCCCCAGGCATATATCATATAGAAACAGCTAACGGGAACGAAATTAACTGTTCCGGGCACAATGTTTTTTCTGTTTTAACCGGTTCAGGATCGTCAATTTATTGGTGGAACTCATAACCGGAAATGTTACAATTCTGTTTCGGTTCGGAACAAACTGATTGCGGAAAAAATATCGATCCTCGATCGAACATATTTCATCTTCTTTTATAATAGAAACAAAATTAAAAACCAAATGTGTCCCGGAAAGAAGAAACCTTCTTCTTCATATTGTCAGATATTATGCTGTCCACCACTGGCAGCACGTGGACTGCACCCTAGTGGCCAATCTGAGGAATTACATACATTCTGCAACGTAAGAGTGTACGGTAAAAGCTATAAAAATTCTGGAAAATGTTTTTTCAAATGTTGTCATTTCAAATGTTAAAATCTGACTTTGGGCAGCATTAACATCCATAGAGGTCATCCAAACAGCCACAGTGTCTTTGGTGTTCATCTCAGAACCATTTTTTTGTTTTTTTAACTACATTAGCCTAGCGAGCCAGAAGCAACAAATCGTCCACACATCACACACTGCTAGACGGTAGATTGGGTCTGGTCAAATCAGGCAGATCTCGCCTGACCAATCAAATTATTCTAATTCCAACCTACTTCGCTGTAACTGGATAACACGATTTGAATGTTTTTTTTTGCCACGTTTTTCAAACCTGCTTTTACCAGACCCAATGATCACTGATTTTTTCATTTTGGCTCACTAGGCTACAACATTCTACCGTTCAGAAATGACAATGCAACACGTACATTAATGTCTGTCTGTGGAGGGGGGATACTTGTGTGTCAGAGCGACATTTAGCGAACAACTTCCATCCACAGCGATGGTAGTGTTTTCCCAACGTGTGGCTTATTTCTTGTATTCCTAATTCCGTAGGGCGGACAGCCAACCTTCCGCTAAACGACCGGACTCGGAGCACTGCTCGGAAGGCCAAACGTCTTAGCCTGGTGTAATGAGGGCGAAATGTAATCAGGTATATACACACAGTGATCGCTTCGACGGTAATCGGCTGCAACCAACTGTTTATATACACTGGTCTAGGCACAGACGTTTCCAGTCATGGTGTCACTGAGTATTCAAATTCCCTTAGCAACTCCCGTTGCTACGCTCCTATTACATGCTGGGAACTCCACCCGCCCACGTCATGTGCTCTCTCTTATTATCCAATGCGTTGTGTATGCGTTGTGTGATTGTAACGCAGCAACCTCCGGTTCGTTTCACACTCACTGGCGAGCCAGACCCAAATGGATCGCTCACGCATCGAACATATACGCATTCTAGTCGCGTGCAATGCATGGACGAGTTGGTTCTGGCTTGCTAGGCTATGAACGTATAGCATGCAGACAATCGTCTTGGCACAGTAAAAAGGCGCTGAATACCAGGGTGTCCCTAACATTGCAATAGAAATGAGTATTCTAAAAAAAACGATACTTGCAGTACAATGTATCACTGGCTTTCCCTCGTTTAAAATTAGATGTTGAGGTCCGCTTGTCGTTGCGAGATTGCAAGAAACGTTTTTTTCTTTTCCTGCACTCGTGTTTTCAGACGATTCCTAGCAGTCCCAGGGTTTTCTGGCGTTATCCTAGCAACACATGGCCGACCACCAATGTTTCCTCGAAACGCCATGTAACATCGAACGACAACGTTGTATTGTGACAGGGCCTTAAGAGATGTGCAAGCGGAGCTAGTCAGAAAAGAATGAATGAAGACAATGTTATGGACATCCTAGGGTGTTGTCACCACGAGAAAAAAGAAACAAAACAACACTATAAAATGCAGTGGTGGGAAGTAACTAATTACATTTACTTTTTGTAATTTCTGTAAATTCTGTAATTTTTACTTTTACTAAAGTACATTTTTTACGTGGTACTTTCTTATTTTTTTAGTTATTTTTTCCGGCGTCAGCACCGTTTTTCCATCTTTTATTGGATAGGATTAGTCGGAAACTGGGTTGAAGAGATCGCGGGTAGACATTGCAGACAAGTCGACGAGCGCAGTAGACACAGCGCCAGTAACATGAATTGGGTCGCGTTAGGTGCGGTGTCCATAACCACTCGGCCAACGCGGACCCCTTTACTTGGTACTTTTAACTCATTACAGTCCCCTCACGTTACTGATTACAAAACATATTGGTGGATGGTGAAAAATTTTAATTCGGACGGAAAGTTAAACTTCTGTGCAGCCTGGCGAGCCAGAACCAACGCAACGTGGGGCGTCCCTGGCACCCGTGCTCTGCTCCCCACGATACCCAAAACACTATCCCAGCAGCGGTGTCAACTATAACTTTTACTCATTTTACTCATTACATTTTAAATGAAGTCATTTTGTACTTTTACTCGAGTACATTTTGAGATGAGGAATTTTACTTTTGCTCTGAGTACAATTTAAGCAAAGTAAAAATACTTGTACTCGATTACAATTTTTCAGTACTCTTTCCACTTCTGATCAAATGGGACCAAAGTCCATCAACTAGCTCACAGATTCCAATGGAGCGTGAACCCTTGCATTCGCATGAGAAGCTGTGAACTAATGGAGTGAATACAAACCGAGAGAATACAGTCTGTATGAGCTTCAACGTCCTCCTAGTGTTGTTCTGAGCAGCGTTGCTGAAGTTTGTTTGGCGTTCAGTGTAGGTCTTCGATTCACAAAAAAAGCAATCCAAAGCACCGACGGTCCACTTGATCCAGGGTGCGTCAAGCAGTCAACGTGCCCGGCAAACTGCAGGTGTCACTTCAGACACCGCGGATAACCGCAACATGAATGAAAACAATGAATGAGAAAGCCCACTTCTTTTTTTTTTTTTCTTCGCCCGAGTTGCCCGCGCGCGGCGCGGACCTGTCCGGTCACTGCGTGTGCGTGTCGGGGCCGACCCGGTCCTGGAAGATGTACAGGTTGTTGGTGGCCGCTATGGCGATAATGTTCTCGGAAGGGTGCCAAGCCATGTGCAGGATCTTCTTGGTAAAGTCCAGGCTGTCGACTCCCACGTCGCCGCGACGCCGCTTGCCACCCGTGTAAACGCGGCGGGTGCGGAGCACGGCGCGCGGCTTGCTGCTCTCCCTCCAGGCTTCCAGGGTCACGCCGCGCCCCGTCTCGCGGTCCAGCATCCGGAAGAAGCTGTTGTATGCACCCGTCATGATGACACTGGCAACAGAGGGACACATTTTTATTGAATGAATGAATGAATGAATGAAATGTATTTAACGACAGACAGTACAGAGCCATTAGTCATTCCAGCATGTCACACAGCGATAAAGGTCATATTCATTGCAACATTGTACATGAGGCGTGAATAAATGGTTATACACAGGATTAGCAAATTGCTAGATTTCGGAATCGTTGATTATGATTCCACTTATGGGGCACGGTGCATACGCGGCAGGTATGTTCTTAGTTTCCGGTGGGTGGGAGCTCGATCGAGGCATTCGAGCGTAGGGTGTGATGGAGGGTGGAGATTAGGCTCAGTTAGGTCCTGTAAATGCTTTCGTAGGTTTGCAATCTGCTAGTGCTTCTAGTTATAGATATTATAATAATTTTGACGGCTCCGAGTCTAGTGTTCGAAATCTTGTCGTTGCTGTTGATTGCACCATAAGTGAGTGCACTATATAGGGAGTGGGGGTTAGGGAGCAATTTAGGTTACAGTCTCCTGGCTGGCCTTGGGATCCCACCAAAGGATCTGACCCCGGGTGAAGTGGAACAAGAAGTGTGTACATACTTGAACGTTCCAGTCTCACCTGTCGCTGCTGTTCCACACACATTCAAATTTGTCGAAGATGCAGTCGTTCTCGTACAGCGAGCACAGCTTGCTGCGCAGATACTCGTGGACCTAAACAGGACAACAAAGATCATTTACATCATTTTGATTTTCAACATTTCTGCGGCAGATCACACACCGACCTTGCGCGATTTTGCAGCACGCAATGCGTATCCGAATTAACACAAGCGGGCGCGGCCATAGCGAGCGCATCATTTTCGACGCATTTTCGACACAAGCTTACTACATTTCCAAGCGGCCATTTCGACGCGGAAGTTTGGTCACGTGACCGAGGTAAGCGCCTAGTGATCTATTGGTATGTTGGTGATTAAGTATGATTGTTATTTATAGTGATTTCCGTCCATATAGTAGTACGGAAACGCACCAAAATGTATTAAATTCTTCCGTTTGTCATTTCCAACAACTCTGTTCATCCAGATCCGTGCACAACTTTCTCAGTTATCTTGGGGACAGACAAACCAACGCGACCAAAAATATAATGTTCTCGGCACAGGTAAAAATCTGATTTTTGCACAGCCTTACCTGGTACGTCTCAACGGGCCCCTTGTCCATGTTGAGATCCCACACCTTGGCCGTCAGGTAGTCCCTGGTGAGCAGGTAGCGACCGTTATGACTGAACTTGACGTCTGACACGGAGGAGATGATCTCAGAGAAGAAGCTCCTACAGCCAGGATCCTCCGGCTCCTCAAACACTGGAGGATCACAAACATACATATGCTGTCTGTCAAATGGTGACTGAAATATTAGGGACGAGATCGTGACGTCACGCTTCCAAAAATGCCGCCGAAGTGAGGAGTAGCACCTCCTCCTTTCGGGAGGAACAACGCTGCTCCTCCTGTCACAGAGCTGGACACGCGCGGCATTGTTTACATTTTTTCATGCGCACAGTGTGTGAGCGCTGCCGAAAGCCGACATGCCTAGGAATGGCTGCTGCGCCAAAGGCCGCAGAGTATCATCGTGCAAGAAATCCGAGTTACCTTTCTTTCGTTTCCCCAAATGGAACCCCAAGTTACTGCAACCGATGAGACGAAAAGACGCCGCCTTGCATTCCGGAGAGGACGAGGGTGTGTTTGCTACATTTCCATTCTAAAATATTTTAGCAAATGGGTTTCTAGTAATGGTAGTATGTGTGATCTTAAATCACTTCATGTCGTGATTAAAAACAAACATACGTTTAGCGTGTTTGTCGCACAGAGCGGACGCCCTCATGTCGCACAGCCGGAGCGTTCCTTTGCTGCTGCTGTAGACCAGCATGTGGCAGTGGTGCGGATGGAACTCTGATGACGTTATGACCTCCGTCAGCTCTTCCATGTTGGCCGGCTTGATGTCCACGATGTCTGAGCGCGGGTCAAGGACTCCTTTAGGCTCTCAGACCCAGCACGACCTGGCGTCTCCTCTTACTATGTGTTCAGACACAGTATGACCTATATATATATAGCGTGCGTGTACGGTGTTTTGTCCGGTCAATAACAAAAATCAAATTAGACGTATCTTGTGTTCCCGGCAGCGTTTGTCGATCAGTTTGGGAAGACGTTACAGATCAATATATTTCTGTTTAAACATAGCAGTGATGGCGGCCAATGCTAACATGCTGTTCTCCTCTCCATCACTCCACCGAAGCGGACGCCCTCCTCCTGACTGGCCCAGATGCCGCTTTAAATTCAGAAACGAGATGTGGCTGTCGGGTGAACCTACAAGGACGCCGACGGCAGCTTTCACCGAACGTTGCTATTCCGCACTAGCCCGGCATCGCCAGACCCAACGCGCTTAAGCTTAAGGCGTCTTCTACCATTGAATATACTCTCACCTCCTTAGCCATGGTGTGGTCTACGGCCCCCGTTCTTAACTAGGGTTCAACCGGGTGTGCTCGGAGGAATTACATTTTTAAACCGGGGTCCGCAAAAGGTATGAATGTGTTAATGTATGCATTTAACGCGATGCAGCCTTCCGCCACCTGGGTGCAGAAAGTGATTTCTGCACCCAATTATTTCAAGAAATGAAAAAAAGTTTCAACATATTTTAAACTGATACTATGCATTTTTCCACCATATTTCTTTTTTTTGAGTTATTTTTTCCGGCGTCAGCGCCGTTTTTCCATCTTTATCGGATAGGATTAGTCAGAAACTGGGTTGAAGAGATTGGGGGTAGACATTGCAGACAAGTCGACGAGCGTAGTCGAACTCGCGACACTGCGGACGCTGCGGTAGACGCAGCGCCACTAACATGAATGGGGTCGCGTTAGGTGCGGTGTCCATAACCACTCGGCCAACGCGGCGGACCCCGATTTCCACCATATTTCTAATGTTCCTGCCATATTATTGAATTCCAGATACGAAACATTGAATACATCCCTTAAAATGAAGGGGTCCGCAATTTACTTTACGCCGGGGATAGTGGTCCTTGGGTGAAAAATGTTAAGAACCCTTGGTCTATGAGACCTCTGCCCATGAGCACCACAACCTTGTGTTGCCATGGCAACAGTTTCTACCATGCTGCCATACAGAACTACACTGGTCACTTTCTGACACCATCACTCCTATATCACACTATATGGACTGCTGAGTTCATAGACTGTCCTGTCCATAGACTGTCTATGTCCATAGACCGTCTCTGTACATAGACTGTCTCTGTTCTTAAACGGACTTTGTACATAGACCGTCTCTGCACATAGACTGTGCCTGTCCATAGACTGTCTCTGTCCGTAGACTGTGCAGTATATAGACTGTGCTACCCAATAATTGTTTTGAACTAATGAAGGATACTGAAGCTACGGTCCGTGATCCCCAGGTGCCACATGTTGATGCGAAGGTCGTCCGCCGACAGGTACGTCTCTCCATCGCTGTTGACGGAGATGGAGTTGATGTGGTACGTGTGGCCGTTGGCGAACACCCTCCTGGGACGCACCTCTACCATCAGGTCGGTCGGTCTGAGCACAGGGACCTTTACACACATGTCATGTACAAGTCAGGAACCCGACCATGTTGGGGGCCGATACAGATATTGTGGAATAAGTCATGCCGATAACCGATTATATATTTGCCAATTACATTAATAATATTTGTATATATAACTAGAAGCACTCAGAGATTGCCAACCTGCGCTATAGTGGCACCAAAAAAATAGTACTTTTAGTGCTAGCAGTTTGTGGGGAAACCCATTATCAATGCAAGTGCTTGAGTAGCGCAATTGACCCATAGACTGTATTCCCATCGGCGAACATGCCAACTACATTTCCCAGCGGCCCTATGCCACCTGGAAGTCTGGTCACGTGACCGCAGTAAGTGCCCAGCAATCTATCTGTAAGTTGGTGTGGGGTCTCTCTCTCTCTCTCATATACTGTATAGCTCTCTCTATCTCTCCTTGTCTCCGGACATACGGGTACTTTCAACAATGGCAGCACACAGTCGGCGGCTTTGATGAAAGCAATGGGATGACGTCATGCACGCTGCGTCTACTTTATATACAGTCTATGGTCTGTACCGTCTGTGTTTACCTGTAGAGAGGTGACGGTGCTGATGTCCTTGAGTCGTCCCTCTTCATCTTTCAGGTTGTATCCTTCTGGTCTCTTGTCGCGCTCACTCACCTTCCACAGTTTGATGGTCTTATCTGAGAGGTCGACACAGAACACAGCACAGTGTTTTTCTGAGGAGTCGACACAGAACACAGCACAGTGTTTTTCTGAGGAGTCGACACAGAACACAGCACAGTGTTTTTCTGAGGAGTCGACACAGAACACAGCACGGCCTTCTCCTGACGAGCCGACACAGAACACAGCACAGTGTTTTTCTGACGAGTCAACACAGACCACAGCAGGTTGTGTTCTGGCAAGTTGTCGCAGAATGACAAGGCGGATAACACATACATGCAGGGCTTTGAACCAGTTCAAGGAACGAAAACCCGGAACTGTTTTTCATTTTCCAGGGAACATAAACACTCTGAGGGACATGGAGCCTGACCATTGGTGGACAGCAGGAAGTGGGCAGCGTTCTGCTGGGGCAGCCATCGGATCTTGTTGATTTTCTCCTCAATCTCCAAGCTCTTCAGGTAGTCAAAGTCTGGCTCGTGGCTCTGGAAGGTGCTGTACACGTTATACTCCCCGCAGTCACTGCTGTCCAAAGATTCCTCCGCCTCGCCTTTGTACTGCACAGAGGAACATTTATACTGAGGAACACTTTATACTGCAGTGGAACACTTTATACTGCAGACGAACACTTTATACAGTACAGAAAAAAAACTCTAAACTGTACAGAGGAAGCAGGAAGTGGGCTGTCTTCTTCGGGAAGTGGGCTGGCTTTCACAGAAAGTGGATGGGCTTTCACAGGAGGTGGGCTGGCTTTCAAAGGAAGTGGGTTGTCTTATACAGGAAGTATGCTGTCTTATAGAGGAAGTATGCTGTCTTTCACAGGAAGTGGGCTGGCTTTCACAGGAAGTGTGCTGTCTTATACAGGAAGTGGGCTGTTTTACACAGGAAGTGGGCTGTCTTACGCAGGAAGTGGGCTGTCTTACGCAGGAAGTGGGCTGTCTTACACAGGA
>OMKY01244011.1:0-18382 GCA_900302395.1 Bregmaceros cantori | reverse complement strand
AATATATATATATATATGAGATTTGGAATATTGATATACAGATTGATAGATGATACAGAGAGAGGGAGAGAGCGAGAGTGCACTAAAGACAAAGAGAGGGCCCAAGAGAGAAGAGAGACCAAGAAAGAAAGAGACGAGAGAGAGCGAGAGAGAGAGAGCACCCGAGAGAGAGAGATATGACGCCAACATATGTGCCAACAGTTTCCAACAGGTGTTGCTAAAAGCCAAGTTAATGTAACGAGTAGCAAATTGCTCACATCTCAGTAAAAAGTAGTTTTTCACCTCAAATTTACTTGAGTAAAAGTAGAAAGTAACTTGTGAAAAATGTACTCCAAAAGTAAAAAAGTACACAAAAAATTGTAACGGAGTAAATGTAATGCTTACTGCCCATCTCTCTATTTAGACATCCCTCGATCACCAGCCCGCACACGTTCTCCTCTGTCAGCGTCTGCATGTGAATACAACTTATACAAAGTGGCCTCCGTCCGCTTTGTTCGTCGGCTTGTTTTGTGAGGATTTTCTTTGTTGTCTCTCGGGAAAATGAAATGCAAATCTTGTGAGAAAGACAATCTAAACCTCCCGGGTACGTCTCTATGAAACGTACACGACGACACAGCCACCTCCTCACCCTCACTGATCCCCCCCCACCCCCGAATAACATCTATTAATCTGCTGTACCCATGTAGCCTGCCAGCGTTAATCCCCCGCGCCGACGGTGGCGGCTAGCCTGCAGGTCGGCGTGCCCCGGGGGGAAGGCGACGGTCAGGGTGTTTATTTGCTGGACATATTTATTTATAATCTGCTGGCTGCTCCACGCGCTCCAGCAGCAAACACGCTCCAGTAGTCCTCTATTCCACGGAGACACGGCACACATGGCTTGTCTGTGTGTTTTGTGGGACGTGCTTTGTGTTGTCTGGTGTGTGTGCGGTGCATTCTGGTCGTTGCACGAACACTCAATTCCGAATTGCCGTGATGTAAAGTGCGAATCCAAAAAACAATTTGCTTATTTTGTTTGGCTCCCTCTAAAGGCCCATTCATACCTCACGTAAATTACGGGTACGTTCACACGTTCTCTCCGTCGATTACGTGCGTAAATTGACATGGATCTGGGGACCTTATGATTATGTGTGAACGGATGAAACGGAGCAATACTAACGGCAAAGGTGGGGACGATATTGAGGGTTTTTTGTACAAAATGTGAACAACATAACACAGAATAAGATAAGAGACTTGAAAAGATTGTGCGTTATTATCCGTACATTTATGATGCGTCGAGTCCCGAGCACAGGGACAAACAAGACATTTTAAAACAGTTTTCAACAAATAGGGGAGGCTCTGGGAATGTTTCGAGATCCTTTTAAATGACAAATATGTGCGTGTCCAAAGCAAAAGTATCAACACAATTGTTTATTTTTGTATGGGCGCCAGTTCCGCCTCCTAGTTTAATATAAAAGACACGCGAAGGTCTGAAGGTGGCAACGCGTGGAATCGACCACACGTAGGGTATGAATCGGCCTTAAAACCCTAACAAAATAAGCAGATAGTTTTTGGGATTTAAATTTTACATCGCGGCAAATAATACATTAAAATGATCCGATCGAACAACAACCAATGAATTGCGGCGTGTGTCAGGATGGAGTTATTTCGGAATGGTGCTCGGGCACTGTCCCTCCCCCTCTCGGGCATTCTCTCTCTCCCTCTCGGGCACTTTCTCTCTCTCTCGCATTTTTTTTTTTTTTTTTGCTGAAAGTTACTCAGTACTTCAGCTACTTTTTTTACTTGTACTTGTGTAGCTAATTGGATGACTTACCGATACTTTTTACGTTTACTTGAGTAATATTTTGCTGAGATGACAATACTTTTACTTAAGTAATTTCTATGGCTACTCTGCCCATATCTGCTTACGCTACTCTCTTGGTCTCTCTCTCTATCGGGCTCTCTCTCTATCTCGGTCTCTCTCTCCCCCTATCGGGCACTCTCTCACTCTCTCTCGGGCACTCTCTCCCTCTCGGGCACTTTCCCCTCTCTCGCATTTTTTTTTTTTACTGAAAGTTCCTCAGTACTTTCGCTACTTAACTTTTTTGTGGAGTACTTTTTTACTTTTTCTTCAGTAAATATTTGGATAACTACTTTTTACTTTTACTTGAGTAATATGTTGCAGAGGTAACAATACTTTTAACTAAGTAATTGTTCTAATCTGCCCATATCTGCTTACGCTACTCTCTTGGTCTCTCCCTCTCGGGCGCTTTCTCTCTCTTGCACTATTTTCATTTCTTTTTTTTTTTTACTGAAAGTTCCTCAGTACTTTCACCACTTAAGTAACTTTTTTGTGGAGTACTTTTTTTTTACTTTTACTTGAGTAACTAATTGGATGACTACTTTTTACTTTTACTTGAGTAATATTTTGCTGAGGTAACAATACTTTTACTTAAGTCATTTTTATGGCTTCTCTGCCCATACCTGTCTCCAGCTACGAATTGTGCCGTTTTTTTTTTTCGTGTGCCGGAAGCTCCGCATTTGTACGACCCCCGAGCACACGACCGCTCTACACCATTTTAATCAATCAAAAAAGTTTTGTGGCAGCCGTTGCCGAGATAAGCGGAGCCGGAAGGCTTTTCCCGGGGAAGACAGAAGCACCATTTTCTCTCGTTAAGCCGATGGAAGCTTCCGCACCAAAGTGCCATTGTGCTCCAGGCCTGTTTATTCCTGCCGCTCGGCGAGCTGTCGATCACGGCGCCCCGGCTGTCTGTCACGGCCGCTAGCTCCTTGACACGCCGACAGCCACAGGTCATTCCATTACGCCTGCTCTCCAGGTGATTCAGGGTGGTTATAGAGGGGGGATAAAGAGGCTGCACGAGAGTGTGGTGTATTGGGGTGAGTTGAATGGAGGCAGTACGACGGCAGCATGCATGATGTACGACTCTCCGGCTCCACCGGCACACATCACTTTTTTTTCTGAATCAATTTCCTCCTCGCACTTGTGTCAGACTGTGTGCTTAAAGCCACTCTACCCGGTAGTGTTTGTCCTTATTTTTATCCGGCGTCGTTACAGCAGCCACCCCGTTGCAGCCACCCCGTTGGTCCTCACGTGGTCACGTGGCTCTACACACAGCGTTGTGCGGCATCTCGGAAGTACCAACTCGGTGCGAAGGAAGCGCAACTCATTTGACAAATATTTTAGGTAACTTGAGTGGAACCTGAAACGATAAGTAGCGAATACACCCTCGTCCCGTCCGGAATGCACTCAATGGTCAGTTTCTTCTCGCCCAATGGCAGCCATGAAGACGGCGTCTTTTCGTCTCGTCGGATTGCGGTAAGGTTCCATTTGGGGAAACGAAAGAAGTGTAACTTGCGTGATGATGCTCCACAGCCTTTAACGCAGTGATTCCCAGGCATGTCGGCTCTCTGCGTGTACAGCAATGTAAACAATGGCACATGTATACAACTCCGCCTGAAACGAGGAGGCGCTACTCTTTTTGTGGAAGTAGGCTGCCACTTCATGATCTCGTTCCCAATTGGGAAACGGGGGCAGGAGATCGGGGGGTAGATGTTGCGATGGACACAGCGCCGTTAACATGAATGGTGGCACGTTAGGTGCAGGGCCGATCATTCTTCACACACGCAATTCTGCACTGATTGTCAAAGCACGTGCACCAAAATCAATATCAAAAATATATCAAAATCAGCATCTTAAAATATCGTATACATCTTATTATAAGAGTCAAACTCGAGGCCCGCGGGCCAAATGTGGCCCACCGTATGACTAACTGTAGCCTGTCAGTGCTTACTAGGTCAAACCAGTGCTATCACATGTTTGTGTGGCATTCAGTAAGCCAGTGGAAAAGGGGCTATAGTGCGAGTGGACAAGGGACATGTATCTCTCTCTCCTGCCTCTCTCTACCTCAGTGGATGTGCGTGTCACCGTGTCGACTACGCTGTACGCTGTGGCTCGGCAGCCATTCGGTGACTGTGGAACACAGGCTGCAGTTGACTAAGAAAAAACCAAAAAAAGCGTGTTTCATGTGCACTTTCAGTCTTTGATGCGCTTGGGGGTCGCTAGTGGCTCCCCCGCCGAGTGTGACCGCCACCGCTCGCTGCATCCACAGCTGCCGGAGTGTTGGGCTGGGTCCTGTGAGGAGCACTGTTCCCTATTCAGAGGGTGACTCTGTAGGCTTTCATCTCAGTGACTTCTGGGTTTTTTTGGAGAAAGCAGCTGGGCGGTGGGGCCGTGAAGGCCGCATAGTACTTTATGGCTCGCGGTTCTGCGGCCGCTCGGATGATGTCACGTTGTTTGCAGAGAGGGAGCGGGGCAGGGCTTCAAGGAACGAAAACCGAAACCGAAGTTTGAAAGTCCACCAAATATAGTTTGTATAAACTATATCTTTACTTAAGATTGTGCAATATAAGGAAATTTAAGAACGAACAAAATGTTTGCGGTCCGAACCGGTTCAGGACCGATATTTTGGTGGCGGAACGGTTCTGAGAACGAAAACGTTAAACATAGGCCTACCTGAAATGTTCGGAACATAACTTTTGAAAAAAAAAATGTTTTCCATCTCCGACAGAGAGGGAACGGGGTTCAATCATTTCAAAGCAAAAACATTTTTTTCATCAGCAACCAAGCTTGAACAAATGGATCGTCCACGCATCATATGCGACTAGAACGATCATTTGGTCTGGATTAAGCAGACTCTGAAAAAAAAGTGTCAAAGAAAGTGTAAATCAAATGAATTTATCAGATCACAGCGTGACAAGTGGCGTGGACGACCACGTCTCAAACATAGCCCGCCTTAACAGGGCGCTAATTGGATCGCCCGAATGTGGACGGCAATCTCTTTGTCGGCCTGGTTGATACAGACCCAATTATATAGCAATTATTTATTTATTTGTTTTTTTAAAGAGTCACCAGTTACTCATTAAAAAATGTAATCAGTATCCTTAATCCCATGACCTTATTTCACAATATTCCGGCCTTTTATTAAACTGTTCTGCTAAATGCCTTATCTGGCAGTGGGTCAGTCAGACAATGGTTCAAAAGCACGATCCCCAGATGAACCGAGGGGGAAGATGAACGTACTGATATAATGATATCTAGCGTTTTGCAATGACTTGGAAGGAGACTACTTTGCGGCTTTGAATTACGGTCGCTTATAAAAAAGAAAGTGTTGTCCACACAGCCAAAGCTTTTTATAGCGTTCTAGAGCGCTTCAATGTGGAGATTAAAGACACAATAGCTTCACTGTGGAGGTACTATTCTATTCTCTGTCGTAAAACGTGACCTTGAACTCAAATAAAACTCTGAGTGTATTAACAATATCTACCACTCGACAAGTGGTTGACCCACCACGACCTTGGAAACGGTCTCCATGGTAACACAACTTGAGTAGAAATTTTAAAAAATATTTGTAATTAGGTGGGCAGGGACACCGCCCCTAACATGCCCCCATCCATGTTAATGGAGCTGCACAACCCAGTTTTTTTCTGAACAAATCCGATACAATAAAGATGAAAACAAGGACGGCGCAGTGGCAGAGTGGTTATAGAGCGGCATAGGTCGAGCAGTGGGTTCTAATCCCCTCTCCGGCTTTTTTTGTTCTGCAATGTCTCCCCCTCGACTCTTCATCCCAGTTTCGGATTTAGTCCTATCATTATCCCTGTCAATAAAGAATGAAAAACGGTGCTTGCGCCCCAAAAAATAACTTTAAAAGAAAAACAAACAATTTGGGTAAGAGTACAAAGTACTGATCCAAATGTAAAGTAAAAAGACTGTCTATGCGATAACTTCCAGTTCTCGCGGACTGCCGTTGTTGTGTGTTGAACGCTGGGGTCTTCTGTTGCCTGTTACCTATCAACTTCGTGCGTTGTGGCACATAAAGCCTTCACAGAGCGCTTCCAGTTCTCCCGGTCAGCCCATGATGTCCATCCTGCTTCTTTCCTTTCCTTCTCCACAGTACCTCTCCAGGTGGTCTTTGGTCTTCCTTTTCTTCTCTTTCCTTCTGGTCATGGCTATTCAGCCCAAGGGTGTTCTGTCGGCTTTGGCCCTGGGGCGTCATGGTGTCTCTCCTGTTGTGAGGACCGGCTTCGGCATTCCCCGGATATAGTGCTTTGTTTCTGGTTTCTGTAATACATTTTTTTCCGGGTGCAGGGTATCCACCCACAGCCCAACCCCCAACCTGGAGGGCCAGTGGGATCAGTCTTTGTCTGGTCTCTACCCTTCGACCTGTTCGGCATGGGTGACCCTACCCGACATAGCTCTCGGGGACACGCAAACCACATCACATTAAAGTGGTGATCCCGTAGGAGTGTTTTTTTTGGAGGGGGGCGGGTCTTCTAGCTACCATATAAAAGTAAACGCAGTGGTGCTCAAATCGTTTTATTGTGGCAGCTGGCAACCCATTGGAAGTAATTTGGGATTAATTCACTTTGGCATGGAGACTGTAGGAGCTCTACCAACCGAGCTACAGCCAGCCATTATTCTTAGCGCAATCATCAATGTAAAGGGTGCAGATGCCATAAAAAGATATGTATAAAAATAAAAACGTTTGCACCCTGGTCGTGATAGATGTTCTCTTCAGCGATCCGTCACGCCTATGTAGTGAAATGGGCGTGGTAGGTCGTATTGGGCTTGAACACACAGTAAGAAATTATTATTTCAAAACACTTCTATCTGGAAAGCAATAACACGGTTCTACTCTGAGCAAATTGACATTGCTGTTGTGTGTGTTGTGTTGCAGGCGGCTGGATGGCGTGGTCGCTGTGGTCGGCGTGCGATGACTCCGGCGTTCAGATGAGAAGTCGTCAGTGCGGCTCGCTGAACACTGCACCGTGCCTCGGCAACGCCACCATGTACAGGGATTGTAACGAGATACCAAGTAGGCATTCACCGATTCACACAGACACAGAAATACAATAGCCAGACATGCGAGTTCGAGGTTACATCCGCTTAAATTTTTATTCTGAGCGTAACTTCTGGTGCCATTTCTTTCGATGTGTTTTGGACTATTTTTCAACATGTCTATTCGGTGGCAACATACAACTACCGCGTTATTTAAAACGGATGGTGGTAACTTGCGGTGTGCTATTCCACACCCAAATGCTCTCGTGCAGATCTGTGACCCACAAACGCATGATTTAATAATCAGTGCAACCCGTTAGATTTTCTCATTCCTTTTGAAATTACTAGTAGAAGCAGCCAGTCTATTGGTCCAGAAGAACATGTGACCACTCTGTCACATCAGGTTGGATTTTGACTGAATTCACAGCACTTTGCTGTGGCCGCTGCACAGGAGGGGAACAGGGGGTGACAAAGGTGGTGGAACCCCACTGGTGGCAGGTGATACCTTCTATCTTTGTTCTATTGATGCCTGCCAGACTAGGGGATGGGGAGGGGGGCCCCCCCCTCCTGTGATTGGCCGGCCACGTTACGTCACCCCCTCGGAGTTTGACCAATCGGCAACCAGTAAATGTGTCCAAGGACGGCTAGATTCTGGACCCACATCTCAGTGGGTCCTGAAACCTGGCCTAGCCGAATTGACCTTTATTTATTATTTGGGGGTGGATTTGCATGTGAACTGTGCCGTGCTGGACTTGAGTAAGCCAGTGGAAAAGGGGCCTTATGTTTTGTTCGCAGTCTGCTAAGACTGTCTGAAGTCTGCTAAGCAGAGATGGTAAAATATGATGCATGAATTCCATCATTACCTTGAGGACGCAGAGGATAGGAGAAGAGATCAAAAACGGCCAAAAATGGAGTCTTAAATAAATATTTCTATCAGACTCTGCTCTCTCCACGGGGTGCGCGCAGCCCGTCAACCTGCGTTGGCTGTAATGGAGTCTAATTAAGTAAATACGGCTGCGTCTCATTACGCCTGAGTGGGTTCAAAGCCAGCCAGCGGGGCAGTGAAGTTTGGCAGCCGTTCCAGAAAGTTCCAGTGATCAGCGAACACTCTGATGTGTCACCGTACCACCTTTACCTTGGCAAGGCTGTCACTTTCTATATATTACATTACAAACATCAGCGTGACTCTCTACTGTCGAAGCCACTTTAAGAGTTTCATTCTTTTCCACCTAACCACTGATCTGATAGCTCTCGACAGACTTCTGTCAGAATCATTTTAGTCAAGAAACACAACAGAAGATTAAGAAACAGCTCTTTTATTGAAATTATGAATTATCTTGGCGGTATGGCTCTGTTCAGAGGAACTCCCCTATTTCCATGAGTACTAATTCAGGGAGCAGCAGCACTGCAGAGAATTTTCACCCTAGCACGCAGGGTGAGAAGGCAGCAGTAGTTTAGGGGATTCTCACCCAAGCACGCAGTGTGAGATAGCTAACCCCCCATGAACAGAGCCGAGTGACGTGACAAGAGAACATGTCACATCATAGACAACACTTTTTCCATCTTGGTGGTGGAGCAGGGGAAGGTGGTGGGTAGCAAAACAAAGCAGTAAATGGTTTAGGAGCGGGTAGAATTTATAGGGCGTGCCAAAGCTGTCCGGCCAATTGCTAGGGGAGAGAGTTAATCAGCTGAGGGGATACACCTGGATCAATTAGGAATGAATGAAGGGGAGGGCAGCAAGCTTCTTAACTATCATGGTCTGCCAGAAATGACGTTAGTACTTTAATTTATTGAATACATTTAAAATGTATTCACTCTTAAAATCAACTAGGTTAGATCACAGCCTACTTTAAAAAAAAATAATAATAATAATTACATCCAGCAGATGCTGAGTGCAAAACTACCTTAAAAAAAGACAACTGAAAGGGTGTAGTTGGCGGAGTGGTTATGGACACCGCACCTAACGCACGCAAACCAACTAATCATCACTCGCAATCAGCGGCCAATTAAGGCGGGCTTTGTTCGAATCGAAACGCGAGCCTCCAAGCCAGCTGTGATTTGATAACTATTTGATTGACATCCAAACTTGCTTAATCCAGACCAAATGGTGTGGTGTTTTTACGGATTGCAAGCCTAAATTGATAATCACGACCCCAGAAGCGACCGCGCTTCGCTATGACGCGCCACTCGCGTCACACGCCCCGCCCAGTGTCGCGTCACGCTCCGCCCATCGCCAAAGGAAGCGGAGTCGATAGCGACTTAACGCTGTCTGCTACCGACCAGAGCATCAGCCTCTGTAGCGCATTTGGAAAACACTCGTCCCTGATGGCAGCGTCCTTGGTTCGATTCCTATTAGCACTTTCTTCTTTACGTCTGCAATTGCGTTTCAGGGAAATTGCTGTGGTTGTCATGACTGCATCATATGCAGAAGTGCGAGTGGCCCGGGGCGTGGTTATGGATTTAGGCTTGCAGTCCTTGAACACGCGTGCTGGTGTGTGCACGCATGCGTCAGGAAAATGACGGGCGTACGCACACAGTGTCAGTGGAAATTAAGACTTAGCCTTTAATCCAACTGAGCGATGCATGTAGTGTTTCTCTGTGCTATCCATAGTATAAATACAAAACAGTGGGGAAGGCAATTAAAGATTCTCTATAGTCTGGACGCAGACACCTGGCTGTGCTGAACGCTGGAACTCTTTCAAATATCTCTTCATCAAACAGCTCACAATTTCACTACTACACAACTTTTACTGCCTTCCTTTATCTCTCTCTCCCCTCTCTCTCTCTCTCCTCTCTCTCTCCTCTCTCTCTCTATTCTCACCCTCTCTCTCCCGTCTCTCTCTCTCTCTCTCTCTCTCTCTTCCTCTCTCTCTCACTCGCTGTCTGTTTCTTTGTCTCTGACTCTCTCACTCCCCCCTTATTTCTTTGTTTTTACATTTACATCACATCACATTACAGTGTCTTGTTTTTATATGTGAATTTCTGTTGTACCATGTGTGTTTATGTGTGTGTGTGTGCATATGCGTGTGAGTGTGTGTGTGCTTATGTTCATGTGTGTGTGTGTGTGTGTGTGTGTGTGTGTGTGTGTTTATGTTCATGTGTGTGTTTATGTTCATGTGTGTGGGTGTATGAATGTGTGTGTGTGCGCACTTGTGTTCATGTGTCTGTGTGTGTGTGTTTGTGCATGCGCGTGTGTCTATGTTCATGTGTGTGCGTGTGTTGATGTGCGCGTGTGCATGTGTGTGCGTCTCATCCTGTGTCTCTCTTGTCTTTCAGTCATTCTCCCAGCGTCTGGCTATGACAAGGACCAGCAGTGCGGAGGTGAGGGTTTGTCTCTGCACGCACTGCTCTCTGATCCGTGCGAGCGCGTGGCTGCGCGTGTCTGTCTGTGCCCGTGTGCGACTGTGTGTCTGTCCGTGTCTGCGCCCGTGTGTGACTGCCAAGCTTGGATGCCTCTGTCAATTTATTTTTATTTTTTTCTTCCCACCCACCCTGGGATTCATTCCGCGCCGGCTGTGTGCGCGGGCTGTCCGGGCGCTCACACATCGCCGCGGCGCCGCGGCCATCCTCACACGAATGTCTTGATGTTCCATTCTCACACAAACGTCTCTATGTCTCTTTCCTTCACTTCACCCGTGAGACATTTGCACACATTTGGTTCGGGTAATCATGGTAGGGTAATCGAGGTTGTGGACGTCACGAAGAGAAGATGGAAGGGAAAGTGAAAGTGAGATCATGCATCAAAGAGTAGGGAAGCACCAATCACGTTTTATTTGCTCCCGATCCAATTCAGATCCTTTGATTTGAAGGATCGGCCGATCCCGAGCTCCGGTACCGAGTCCCGATCCCCAATACCGAGTCCCTATACAGAGTTCTGATCCTGCAAAAATTGGTAGTACCCAAACTATTTGGCACAATTGTCAATTTCAATAAATAAACAGTCATTTGGCTCCCCAATTCATTTACCGATCCTGATCGGGACAAAATCACGAGTCCCGATCCTTGGAAAAAAGTCTGATCGGCCCCCGATCACCGATCTGAGGATCGGATCGGTGCACCTCTATCAAAGAGTAAACTATCCCCGGCTGTGATCCTGTGGTTGTCTGTGGTTTTTCCGTATTCAAATCCAGGTAGTTTAGGTAATGCAAATACTATTTAGGTAATAGGGCTGTTGCATGGTGACATCACGGCTTGGTGGAAGACATTTTGGAGGTTTACACTCTCACTGCATGTGCCGGTAAGTACGTGTTAGTACGTCTAGTTGAATGCATCTTTTTTCTCCTTTTTTTTTTAACGATCTTGTTTAACCACAAACAAGGTAGGCAAATATGTTTGCAATGGTGAGTGGCGCTAATAGATTGTATTTTCGCTCAATTCACTCGTTGACATTTGTAGGGTTCCAGTCCGTTTGTAAGGTTAATCTTTTTCATATATTTCTCTCTGGCCTCCTTCTCTAGCGTGCCACACAATATCCCGTATCGTTTCTTAGATTCTCTCTCTCTCTCTGTCTGTGTCTCTCTCGGTCGCTGTCTTACTTTCTCGCCTACTACTTCTCTCTCTGTCTGTTTCTTTCACTATCTCTGTCTTTCTCTATCACTGTCTCTCTCTTGGTCTCTATCTGACTCTTACTGACTCTCCAAATTACCTCTCTGTCTGTCTCTGTTACTCTTTATCTCTATTATTTGTCTGTCTTTCTCTCTCTTTTCTCTCATACTCCTATCTGTTGGACACTCTCTCCGTCTTCTCTATCTCTCTCTATCTTTTTCTCTCTCCCCCTCCCTCCCTATACCCCCACAAACTCACTCATATCCATGGACCCTGTAAAATAAAAAACAATTGTCTGCAAATATTTGGGGTCATGTTCTGGATGGGAGCACTCTGAGGATCCTCCCCATAGGCCAGTGCAATAAAGAGAATATTTATTCTCATAAACACCTTGCCCTAAGTCTCTCTGTCTCACCCTTTCTGCCTCTCTCTCTCTGTCTCTTTATTAATCTCTCCCTCCATCAGCCTTCACGTCCATCCACCTGATAGCGACGGGGATCTCGTGCTTCCTGGGTGCCGGCATGCTGTCCTTCTTGGTGTACGTCTACTGCCAGCGGTTCCACAAGCCGTCAGCGGACGGAGCCGTCGTGCACCCGACCACGCCCAACCACCTCAACTATAAGGGCAACACCACGCCAAAGAATGAGAAGTACACGCCCATGGAGTTCAAGGTGGGTCCTTCTGAATGAGCACCATCAAATGGCCATGGCTTAGGAAGATATCAGCTTTTGGTACAGAGTGGAGATCCAATATCCTGCCACGGCGAACCTGTCTAGCCAAACTTAAGGCCCATTTCTGTCAGAACCATTTTAGTCAAGAGACACCACAGAAGATTAGGAAGCAGCTCTTTTATAGAAATTATAATTATCTTGGTGGTATGGCTCTGTTCAGAGGAACTCCCCTATTTCCATGAGTGCCAGGAAAAGCACTAATTCAGGGAGCAGCAGCAGTGTAGAGAATTTTCACGCTAGCACGCACGGTGAGAAGGCAGCAGTAGCACAGCACGCAGGGTGAGATAGTTAACCCCCCATGAACAGAGCCAAGCGACGTGACAAGAGAACATGTCACATCATGATCATACACAACACTTTTTCCATCTTGGTGGTGGAGCAGAGGAAGGTGGTTGGTTCCAAAACAAAGCAGTACATGGTTTAGGAGCGGCTGAGGGTATACACCTGGATCAATTAGGAATGAATGAATTAGGGACTTATTTAGTGACTAAAACGTACACGAAAGTCATACTTATTGTAGTTATAGTTAGACGTACAGAAAGTTATACTTATTGTAGTTATATTTAGACGTACAGAGCCCCTGAACTGTTTGGGGCACAGTGTTTGCAATAGCAAGCGGTTGTATTTATGAATAAATCATCCGTCTTAACTGTAAATAGAACTAGGGTGCAGAAATCTGCAATTGAGCACGGCTGCCTCCACACCCTCCTACACGCGCGCACACACACCCACAGGAAAAAATACCCAAATCCACGCGTTTAGAAAGTAGCGACACTCAAGGACAATGGATGCAAGTCATGTTTTATTTAGCGGCCATATCTCCGGCATTTATCTCAATCCAACCCAAAGCAGCCAAGATGGATGACGGTGCATTTACATGCCCAGCCCGACAAACTTGTGTGAGCAGAGGCCAGCGCGCTAACCCCGGCTCCTTCTACCCGCTCCTTATTAATGGACTCCATTAGGAGCGAGTGCGAGCCCTTAAGCCTCTCGGAGTCTTCACACCGAGAAGCAGGCTCCACACTCCAAAACTTTACCTTTGAACATTACCTCTGCTTTCTTAGCACAAGTAAGTTGCGGAGTTAGAGCAGGTGTCGTTGGCGGAGTGGCCATGGACTCTGCTCCTAACGCACCTATGTTAATGGCGTGTCTAGTCGCCAGTTACACATCACCCCCCTTGCTTCGTTCACCATTTTGTATGACTATTGATGAAATACAGTCAAAATCCGACTTGAAGTTACTCACCGAGTGGTCACGTGTTCTTCTGGACCAATAGGCTGGCTGCTTCTACTAGTAATTCCAAAAAGAATGGGAAAATGGAACGTGTTGCACTGATTATTAAATCATGCGTTTTTGGGTCACAGATCCGCACGAGAGCATTTGAGTGTGGAGTAGCACACCGCAAGTTACCACCATCCGTTTTTAATAACGCGGTAGGTGTGACTTCCCACCGAATAGACATGTTGAAAAATAATCCAAAACACATCGAGAGAAATGGCACCGGAAGTAACGTCCCGAGTACAAATGTAACCGGAATTACCCCCCGAACTCGTCTATTGGTCTTGAAAAACACTCACTTGTAGAAAAGGCCCTGGCACAGGGACGTGCAGAATTTGAAAATGGCCAGAGATGGCAAGTCAACTACTTAAGTAGTGCACTTAAGTAGAATTTTCAAGTATCTGTACTTTTAGGAGTACCTTTTTTCTCTGATGACTTTCAACTTGTACTCAGTAGATTTTTAACAAAAATAACGGTACTTCTACTCCTTACTTTTTCCGGAAAAGTACTTTTTTTTCACCCAACTTTGAAAGGTTAGGTGAGCGTGATTTGGAAATGTTTCAGATATTCGTCTCAATGTTGGTAGTGTGATGCACTTTGTACTTTATATTTACAAAAATACTTTTGAGTACAATTAAGAACATGTACTTTTTACTTTTAAAAATACTCTTTGAGTAAATTTC
The DNA here is from genome assembly GCA_900302395.1 of Bregmaceros cantori. NCBI lineage: Eukaryota > Metazoa > Chordata > Actinopteri > Gadiformes > Bregmacerotidae > Bregmaceros > Bregmaceros cantori. Next base: position 4,310 of record OMKY01244011.1, on the reverse strand, counting down.
TCAGGCTGCACTTTTTACTTTACTCGAGTAGATATCTGAAGTGAGTGAGTTTTTTTCTAAATGTATTTTACTCTTACACAAGTAAGAAATCTGGGTATTTTTGCCATCTCTGAAAATGTCTGGCACTGGATGAGTTAAGCACTCCGCCAACGCCCCCCACCCCGCCCCCTTCACCCGTAGTGGTGCACGTTTTGCTGGATGCAGAGCTAGTGAAATACGGCGTATACGTTGAACGTGGAACGCTAACCTCATTAGTGTGTTAGCGGTAGCCTAGCATTATTCTAATGCCTCGCTCAGCGCTGTTGTCACTCACCCCGCTCACCGCGGACAGCAATCGCATTAGGTGGAATATGCTCTTAGCCACCGCTACCCAGGGGGTGTGGGGGGGGTAGTCAATTTATGTGTGCTCATGAATTTGCGCGGCAGTGGCGGCGCACCCGCTCCGACGTACGCTAAATTAAATGGCTGCTTCTCCTCCTCCGGTCTGCGACTGCCTCTCTGGGTCAGCGTAGAGAAACTCCCAGTTGCTTCATTCGTTTATTTATCTTGATATGATGCCCTTCAGAAATATGGTAGCTAATGTATTTATTATTTAATATAATTAAAATTAATATAAATTATGAATATTATTGTACACACACACACTGGTTGTGTCAAAAACAGATTTTTTTTTTCCTGAATTCACTGGTTGTGTCAAGAATGAAGGTTGGTATGTCGGGGCCCCCCTCCGAAACTCAAGGCATTGGTTCAGACAGTTGTCGGCCCGTTGCAAATACCCTGGGGTATCAACAGCCTCGGCAGACGCGGGGATTGAGACACTGGGCCTTTGCATTCAGTGAGGCTGGTCTCTTGATCTCCCTCGGGCTCTTGTCGAGATGCTTGTCGCATTTGCTGGATGCCTCAGGGGAAATCTTAAACACAACACACGGTGGACGTGCCAGCACTGGCGTCACTGGTTTTGGCCATGTGGCTGTGATCCAGAGGATCCGCATGGAGAGGTGGCATTCAGCCTCTATGCCCCTCAACTGTGGAATAGTCTACCGGAGGCCCCTCAGGGCCATGGAGACTTGTCAGGCTTTCTAAAAAGTAGTTCAAGACACATCTCTTTGAACTGGCTTATAGCTAGGATGTTGCCGTCATCTTGTATGTGTCTGTGTGTGTCTGTGTGTGTAAATCGTACTGGTGGTACGTGCACCACAGTTGGCGCACTACTGATATAGACAGTCTGGGAAGTCCATCAGATTACAAGAAAAAGTTTCACACTATTCATGCAGTGTGCAGTGTACTTAATTTCCTGAAGAGTGGAGCGCACTTCGAAAGAACCCAAATTGAAACACACTGCCAGCTAATCCACCATAATGGCAAGTAACGAAGTAGAAATACTCAAGTACTGTACTTAAATATTTTTTTCATTTATCTGTACTTTTAGAAGTATTTTTTCTCTGATGACTTTTTACTTGTACTGAGTAGATTTTTAACAAAATTATCTGTACTTCTACTCCTTACTTTTCCCAAAACAGGCTTGTTGTTTTTTTTTGTACACCGATGGTTGGGATATGTATTGTGGATTTATGAACCTTTAGTGAAGTAAGTTAGGCTAAGTTTTTAACAATTTATTCAAACATTCAACATTGTAAAACTAGCATTGAAGAAGTGAATTTTTATACAATTTCATTTTTTTTTTACTTTGTACTTAGTACAATCAAAAATACTTTTGAATACATTTTAGAGCCTGTACTTTTAACTCTACTCGAGTAAATACTTGGCTCAGTACTTTGCAGTTGTACTCAAGTACTTTTTCACAAATGTATTTTACTCTTACTCAAGTAAGAAATCGGGGACCTTTTGCCATCTCTGAGCGTATCCACAATGCGGCTGCCTTCGCTTCATCAGTGTATGTTATGATTCACTGGGGGGAGGTTTGTTTGAAAAGATGGATCTAGTTCCAACATCCAGATTGGTTCCGGCTGCCTGAAGCAGAGCGTTGAGTCAGCGTTTCAACATGTGAGATCTCTGTTTGGAACGCCACACATAATGGATGCCTGGCCACGCCGAGAAAGGACACTGGATCCATCAGAACTAAACATATCCACTGACTGCCGGCGTATCGCTGTGAAATATTGTTTTTGCACCGATCAAGGAAATTTGATATTTTCATTTATCACTGGAGGCCCCTTCAGAAACAAGCAGGGCTTGAAAAATGTTTTTCAAACATTCTGTTCTGAACGGTTCAGCCAGGCCTATGTTTAACGTTTTCCGTTCTGTGAACACTTCAGCCACCAAAATATTGCTCCTGAACCGGTTCAGAACACAAAAATTTTGTTCGTTCTTAAAGTTCGTAATTTTGTGAAATATTAATAATGTTGACCAATTATAGCTGACAACGCAAAAAAAAGAACTAGAAAAGAACTAAAAAGTTCATTTTGGGGAACCGTCTGTTCATAGTTGTGATGACCTATGAACAATGAATGAACAAATACAATTTTACAAGGACTGAACTGAAATTTGAAGAAGTTCATGTTGAAAGTGAACTTGCCCAACACTGTCCGTAATAAGAACGGAGCAGGGCTTTAAAATTAAATAATTTTTAAAACATTCCGTTCCGAACGGTTCTGGCAGGCCTATGTTTAACGTTTTTGTTCTCAGAACCATTCCGCCACCAAAATGTCGCACCTGAACCGGTTCGGAACGCAAAAATGTTGTTCGTTCTTAAAGTTCCTTATATTGTTCAATGTTAAGTTTAGATAAAGTTAATACAAAATATATTTGGTGAACTTTCAAACCTCAGTGCAACTGTATTAACGTGAAAACCGTGTTTAAAACGCCATTACATTCACTTCCTCGTCTGTTCAAGATGGAGCCCCAGATGCATGGGGCGTGATGACTGACAGTGAAAGTGGACGGAAATAGTCTCCCAGACATAGGATATGTTAAAATATATAGAGAACAGAAAAAAAAGTTTTTAACCGGTTTTGTGCATTTCATAATGTTCTGTTTCTGCTCCGGAACAGTTGAAGAAATATTTTTTTTAGTTTCCATTTCCGCTCCTCATAAAATTCTGTAAAATTTTGTTTGTTTCCGGTTTTCGCTTTCGTTCCTTGAACCGGTTCGGAGCCGTGGTGAGGCATAAACATAAGCTCCGGGAACAACGAATTTCGAGCAGGCTATAATCTCGATCTTAATTCTATATTCTACTCTGTCCCTCTACCTCCAGACGCTGAACAAAAACAACCTACTGCCAGACGAGCGGACGTCCAACCTTTACCCCTCCACCCAGACCAACGTCTACACCACCACCTACTACCCGGCGCCACTCGCCAAGTTTGACTACCAGCCGAACTCGTCTCCCTCGCCGTGCCGGACGTACAACAACAGCAACAACAGTACCAGCAACAACTGCTGAGGACTGGTGCAGCTCCCCATCCTCCCCCCCACGCTTAGAGACTTTACCAAACACCACCACCGGGGGGAGACAAAGGACACACACTCCGTCCCAGGCCCCGAGCAGTCACATGACACTTAAACGGGCGAGCAACTGAACAAACGGGTGCGCATCTATGATGGAGCGAACATGGATGAACGGATCATTTTTTAAAAAACCAATTTCCTGTGGTTTTCAGCGTGTCTGGCCGTTCAGCCAGTAATACTTTTTTTTTCTACGAGAGGGTCGATCATAGTTCATAGACTGTCTCTCTCTCTCGCTGACTCGCCTCGATCTATCTTAGCCCCTTTTGCTTGGGGACTCAGTAGAGGCGGAGGGGGCGTTGTTGCGGGGGGTGGATGATGGAGGATGGGCGGAGTTTGAAACAGAAACATTTGGGGGGGCGGGCATAGGAGCTCGCCAGGACTGTGTGTCTCCACCAAGCGAGACGTTCACTCAATGACTTGAACTGTATCCTTCAAGAGAAGTTAATGCACTGGAACCAACTCGACATTACAAGTTGAGGTTTTTATTTCGTTTTTCTTTTTTTTCTTTTTTTTTTTACTTTCTGAAGACTGAAGGAGGGACTCGGGGCCAGCCTTTCTCGTACGTCTGAATGAACAGATCCCCCTTAGCTGCTCGGAAATCGGAAACAGGCACGTGTCCGTCAGAGCAGATTACCCCAAACAGCATACCTGATCAACATCACCAATGCCATGTGAATGTTAACTTGCTAGAACTTCTCTGTCTGTACCTGAAAAAAAATTATTCTAGTGTTTATTGTGATATTTTGCCACTTGGGCCTGAGGATGGTGATAAGACGGGGTGTTTATTTAGCAGTGGTATGAGACTGCACAGGGATAGTCTAAGTCGGCACTAGCATCTATGG
>OMKY01244010.1:0-11433 GCA_900302395.1 Bregmaceros cantori | reverse complement strand
TTAATCGATTCAAATCGAAATATCTTGTTAGAATAATCGATAACTAAAATATTCAATAGTCACAGCCCTAAATTAAACCAAATTTTAAAAACATCAACAATTTGAACAACAATCTATGGTGCAACTAGCCAGTTGGCTACTTACGACCTCAACAGGAAACTCAAACCTTGTTGCAACCCCCAACGTCATCTGCGCTGTGAATGTGAACCCATAACATTGACCAACGCTACATTGGCAATGACATGCATGCGCGAGATATTTCGCCTGAGTTCTTACATTGATGAGAAACAAGTATATCAAGGTGCTTTGAAATGTTTTTCTGGAGGAGGGTAAGGTGGTCATTGGAAAACAACTTCATAGAAGTCAATCTTTGGTTGAAAAAAAAGCATACAGAAAGACCGTTGGTAGCCAGGGTGTTATGGCAGGTTTGTGGAAGAGTGAGAGATGAGGCTCGGGTAAGACAACGGAGGCATCGGAAGTGCGGGTCAGTGTGTCGGCGCTCGGCATCGGAAGGAGTGAAGTAATTCCAGCGGAAAGACGATGACACAGTGTTAAGACAGAAAGTGGGAAACAGAGCTGCGTGACTTCGGGGGAATCACGGGACAGAGAAGACGGCGACCAGTGCGGTTAGGCTGATTAGTACGGCTTCGACATTACCTGAGAGTGTGCCCGCTCCACCCACTGCCGCTCCCCGCTGGTCGGGTGAATGGCGCAGTGTCGGAGGCAGAGTGAACCCGGCGTCCACCCGACCTTGGTTCACCGGGGGCAGGAAAGTGGTCGTTAGCGGCGAGGTCGTCTCCCGAGCGACCTTGGCTGTGGTGATGGGCCACCTCTCCGGGGTTTCAACGGAGACTTGGTGGGTCACCGGAGAAATGGCAGCCTCCTCGCGATTGTGTTCGCCGTCGCCTCGAGATTCCGGTGTCGGGGAAGTGAAGGACAGGGATGTCCCGCTTTGGGTCTGGCTGTTGACGGGGAAGACGGCAGCGTCCCTCTGAGTGGAGAAGGTTTCAGCATCTTCGTCCAAGTTGCTTTCAGTGGTTCCAGAATCCATAACTGCACCGGCTGCCGTTGGACCACCGGTGGACTGTCCACTGCTGACCAACCCTGGAGTGGTACTAGACATAGAGTCTAGTGTTAACTCTTGACCTTTGGTGCTAGAAACTTTACTGAGGTCTTTGTCAGCCAAGGTTGAAACTGATTCTGCGACGTCAGATTCCTCTGTGGACACCGAGACAGACTCGGCAAGAGGAGACGCTGTGGTGGAGTTGAAGTCAGAAACTTCTGTTCCACTTTCTGTGAACGAGGAATTAGTGGAAGTTGGGGAAGAGCTAGCAGACGTGTTAAACATGAAGGGAATGTGTGTGGCATTTTTTCCAACATGTGAGCCATTGACAGCCGAGTCGGCTCCCAGCGTCGAGTCGGTGCCCAGCTCCTGGTACTCAGAGCTTCCACTGCCTTCCTCGCCAGGGGTCCCCACCCAGGGACTCGTAGAGTTTGAGTCGTCCATTAGGGATGGGGATGGAGCAGTTGGGGACATGGGGGAGGAGGTCGTGGAGAGGACGGTCCAACCTCCGGCTGGGAAAGTAGTGGTTTGATCATCGAGTGATGTTTCTGAAAATCAAAAAGGCACAGTTTACTTCACAGGATTGAGCATTGTGAGGTCCTCCCAGACCTTGGCTCATTTGAAATCAACGTATGCTTTCTGGTACGAGAAATGGTACAGTACAGAAATAGTACAGTACAGTATTAGCGTGTCAAACTGTGTCAACTAATGACCAAAACTCAATAATATTGCATGTTGGGTCTATTTACATGGCATACAATAAGGTAATATTGCATGTGCATGTATGTACGAGCACATTCTTGTTTTTGTGTGTAACTATTACACAAGAAAGCGCCGTTTGTCGGCATGTTACGGCTCTTCCAAAATTACACGTTCCATGGAACTTGCATGAGTGTCTGTGTTACATGCCTTTGAAATTGATTTGAACATTTTTCTGTACCCACTCCAATCATCTGCCGAACGGGCTGTTAGTCACGCGGAGTTGCGGGCTGGCCGGTAGGCGGCCGAGGTCAGATCTATCGGTGGACTGGACGCAGTGCTCGCTCGCAAGTTCCGCTGTATTGGCCCACCTCGCCCCTGAAACAGCCATCCTAGGTCCAACTGGGTCCGCAATCCGATTTTCGGTGGGTCTTTGGAACGGGTGCAGCAACTGTGTTCACAAAAGGCTCCAATGCCCTCCCTCCTCCAGCTCTCTCTCTCTTTCCCCACTGCTTGCACAGCCTGTGGTGCTGGTGGCAGGGCGGGGCAGTCGGCGAACTTCACATTCAAACAACTTCTTTGATTAATAATAATTGCAGTTTCAACCTATTCAATTTGATTATTTTTATCTATATTAGCACCAAACATGGCTATAACAAATTGTTGGGAGATCTTCTACCCTTCTAAAATACTTTCATTTATTTATATGGAAAATATCATATTTTTGACAATTTCATACACAAATGGTGTTAGCGCTACTTTAAGTATTTCTATTTCGATACTTGCCTGGTAATGTATAAACCGTGGATAAATCACCTTGTGAATCTCCGTCGGCTGATCCTTCAGTGGTGATCCAAGTCAACGAGGAGCTGTTATCCGCGGAGAAAGGTAAAGCGGAGGTCAGAGTCTTCGAGTCACGTCCTTGTCCTGGACCTTGAGTGGAAGACGACTCTCTCTGTACGGTGACATTCTGTCCGTTTTCCCCGAGCATCACGTAAACCACCGGGGCGCGTTCGACGGCTGACGGGGATTCCGAGCTATTGCCTTCCTGGCTTGTCTTGCTGCTGTGATTACCTCTGGCGTCCCAGTCCCCTTCCGCACCTGTGTCAGGCATCGTTTGGAAGCGTATTGTGCTGTGTTCGGGTGATTCAGACGTATGCTGTCCTGGGGTGACTTCGGTGACTGGTCGGGCACTGTCGGATGTCTCGGTGGTCTTCACCGACCCGTCAGTCTGGCTCTCCAAAGCGGCTTCGTAGCGGCTGGTGGCCACTTCGTCATCGGAATCGGACTCGTCCTCGCTTCCAGGCCACAGTAGACTCCACCACGGGCGGCGGCGTTTCGGAGGCGCTGTTGTGGTTACCTGCGACTGCAAATCTTCGTCTGTCGTCTGGGAATACGTATGTGTCGTGCGGGAATTTTCACGAATTGTCTGATAACCTTCATGTGTCGTATCAGAATACCCGTAGATGCTCTCAGAATCTTCATGTACCGTCTGGGAGACTTGCTGCGTTGTTTCGGAATCTACCGGTGCCATCTTGAAATCTCCCGGTGTTGTAGGGGAATATTTGTGCATTGTATCAGAATCTTCCGGTGTTGTCGAGGAGTATCTGTGCGTTGTCTTGGAATCTTCCGGTGTTGTCGAGGAGTATCTGTGTGTTGTCTCGGAATGTTCCGGTGTTGTCAAGGAAAATTTGTACGTTGTCTCGGGACCTTCCTGTGTTGCCGGGGAATATCTGTGCGTTGTCTCTTCGGATGGTTGGACCATGTCAGGACGGGCAGACACCGGCATCGACCCGAGGGCGCTCTGTGCCTCGCGGTCCACCTGCTCAAAGTGTTTCAGCTGGACCTCCTCCATCTGCCGCAGCAGAACCACCACCTGGGGAGGGTGCCAAGAGCGACCAGACAGATGAGAATGTGCAAGTAAGACCATGTCACACCCATACTCTAATCACTACACTGGCTTCCCATCGCCCTCTGCACTGAATACAAAATCTGTCTACGAACCTATCAATGCATCCATGGAACTGCACCCCCTAACCTCAAGGAACACATTACACTCCAGCACTCAACCCCAGTCTCCGTTCCTCAAATACCCATCCCCAGTTACATGCCTCCAGTTCGACTCCACTGAGTTCCGACGGTTCTTCTCTCCGACAGCTTTATTCGGAAGTTCCGCAGTGCCGACATGGAAGGGCTGTGGTTGTGGCATGCTGGAAACGCTGTTTCTAACCCTAACCTTAACCCATACCGGAATGCCAGCGTCCCCTGACCGAATGGCAGCTAATCGAAATGCTGTCGCTGATACCCAGTGGGGAGGAACATTGCAGTTCCGATACAATGAGGTAGATGATCAGAGTGGAGAAACGGCGAAATGGTGGGTGCCCCCAACCATCCCCTCAAAGTCAAAAAGACTAACCTCCGCACTATGGGGGACGGAGCCTTTTGCTCCGCTGTGCCTGAACTTTGGAACACCATGCCGGCTCACCTGAGAGCTTGAAAGTCAGTTGACGGTTTTAGTGGACTAAAAACCTTCTTTTTTTTTCAAAGCATTTGTTAAGCCCACTTTGTTGTTCTATAGCTTCTTTTAATTTAAGACTTTGGCTTTGGTATATTTTTTATACAAGGGAGGATATAATATAAGAGCTCCACATTTCATATAACCGATATGGTGACCAAAGATCCTTGTAGGAAAAATGGGAGGCATGACGACCCACCTTGTCTTCAGTCACAGTCTCTGCCTCGGTGGCCATGTAGTCTCCTGGAGAGTCTGTCTGGGCCTTGGTAGAGACTAGAGAAAAAATACTCTCAATTCAAAACACTAGATAAATACATATGAGAGAAATGCATTCTGACGTATTGTTTGGCTGTGGGGTACTGACAAGTTCGGTGGGTAGTCTTCTACCCTGAATATGACTTCTGGTGTCGTTACGTTACGAGTTTTGACTTATTTTGAACTATTTCAAGGATTGCACAGATTTGTTGAATTGTGCGTTTCTTGGGGCATAGATCCACACAAGAACATTTAGGTGTGGAATAGTTCAGCGCAAGTTGCCAACATATTTTTTTAATAACGCAATAGATGTGTGCTCCCATTAAATAAAAGTGTTCAGTGCTGCCCAGTAGCTCAGTTGGTTAAGGCAGACCACTGGAAAACACACATATGCCTTAATGGCGCGGTGAGTCGGTGGTTCGAATCCCACCACCGACGTATTACCCCCATCTTCACCTGTTTCCACTAACCCTAATAAATAAAGCTTGGAAAAAACAGCCTGAAAGGGTGGAAAAAACATTTTAAAAAAATTAATAATAAAAGTGTTCAAAAATAAGTCAGAACACGACGGAACACCGGAAGTCATACTCAGCCTAAAATTCTAAAGTTGTACCCGCCAAACTTGTCTCCATCTTTGATCACTATAAGCAGATTCCACTGTATCCTAAATGGTGCTCTGACCTCGGAAACAGTAGACATCATGCAGGGCGGAGGGCTCAGGGAAGCCCGTCTGATTGGAATAGCGGTACAGGGTGCGGACCCCGGGCTGGGCGCCCCCACAGTGCTCTCTGGGGGTGATGATGGGGTAGCGCACGCTGCCGTCAGCCAGCCACCCGGGGCTGCAGCGGTCCAGGCCCTCGCTCCAGGCCAGGTACAGCTGGGCGGTGGTGGCCAGCGTGGCACCCGCAGCCTTGCAGTAGGTCCGAGCCTCGTCCAGGCTGAGTGTTTGGGGAGTAGCATCGTGGAACACCTCCCCTGCACAGGATGGATAAATGGTAGAGCTGGGTTTAAAAAAAAGTCGATAATCGATTTTAAATAAATTCTTGCTCAAAATGCAATGAAACGATTAAAAAACAAAGTGAATTGATAAAAAAAAAAGAAAACCAATTATGGGCATGTCATATGCAACTAAAAGCGGTGTTGACTTGAATTTCAAATTTAGATTTTTTCTAAAAGAAATACTTTCAGATTCTGGACTCCTCTCTGTATGGCTCTCTCTTACACATACACGGATACAATCACAAACACACATGGGATTGTTTTGTCTATGGCACAGTATCCATTTTAAAGCAAAAATCCAACAATACAAATAGGTCGAGCAGAGGCGCAGGTTCTAATCCCCTCTCCGGCTTTTCTGCAACATCTCCCCCCAACTCTTCTACTTTTACATATCAGAGCCTTTTACTCGAGTAAGAAATATAGTTACCTCCCATCTCCTCTAGGTAGCAGTAGACGTCATACAAGTCCTCTGGGTTGGTCGTCCCGTAGTTCCTCACCCCAGCCTGACCATCCATGTCCCCATAGCAACCCTCGCGAGGCACCTGGATAGGATACCTGCAAGATAATAGGTAGAGGTCACTGACAACCAGAGATGGCAAAATTACCCAAATGTAGAAGAGGAAAATACATTTGTGAAAAAAACAACTTGAGTATGACTATAAAGTACTGATCCAAATATTCAAGTAGAGTAAAAAGTACAGGCTCGGAAATGAGTCCAATGCCATTTTTACAATGTTTGAAGGTTTTAATAAATTGTTAAAAACCTAGCCTAACTTACTTCACGTAAGGTTCATACATCCCACTGCCAAACATTGAAATTAACATTTGTTGGCATTACCACCCCCTACTGGCTCATTCACAGTATACATATCCATGCCACCTACAATCGGGGCGCAAAAAAAAGTAACAAGTATTTAAGTATGTGTACTTCTTACTCGCCATCTTTGCCATCAACCACTATAGACGAGTTTACGTGCCCAAAACATGTCACGAGTGAGCGTGGTATTGGAGCACAGAAATACATCAGATAAATGCTGACACAAAGCTAAGCAAGGGCCTGTCTGGTGGATAGCACTGTGAACAATCTCGTTGACCTCCTCTGCAGCTATTATTGTATGCGTGTACTAGGTGCCAAGTGATTCGATTTGCCAGTGACAAAACAAGGAAGTGAGGGAGAGACTCTAGGATGTTGCTGCCGTAGAGGGACGATGGGTGTCCCACTCTCTAACTGCCTGTGCCGATTGCTGAATTGTCCTGAAATATTCTGAATACATCCACAACAACTAATCATTGGAGAACCTGGTAAGATGACTTTTGATGATTTGGGAAATGATCCAATGTGTATTCGGCAAAACGTGACTTGATGATAAGAGTTAATAATATATTGCTATTTATACAGTAAATATATTCACTGACTACAAGACTGTTCGTGCTGCCCAGTAGCTCAGTCGGTTAGGCAGTGCACTGGAAAGCAAGCATATGCCTTAATGGCACGGTGAGTCGGTGGTTTGAATCCCACCACCGACGTATTTCCTGCATGTCTACCCCCCGTCTTCACCTGTTTCCACTAACCCTAATAAATAAAGCTTGAAAAAAAAACAGCCTGAATGGGCTGGAATTTTTTTTTTTTTTAAAAAAAGACTTCACAGTTCATCTCTCCCTGTGCGTTATGTCCCATTTTACCGCCAGCTCAGCATGCCACAAGGCTTGCTTCTTCACTCCCTTTTGAGACACTGGTTTCCTTCAATGGACAATGGTCATCTTGTCTGTATGTTCTCAGAGCAAGATCAAGTGACATAGTCACCGCGAGCTTCGGGTCCCGAGAACACAGAAGCTAGTGCTAACCTGTTTGTCATATGTGATTGGACAAATACATTAACCACACCCCATTGCTGCATTCTGGTTGGCTAAGAGCTCTCTTGATCAACCATATAAAACATGATGTTTGCCTGTAATAAACTGGAGATCTTCTGATGTGCAAACGAAGAGTGCCTATATAGAATTGGTGTGTACAAAACTAATATCTCACATTTTTAGCAGCGACACCCCCCACCAAAAAAAACGTATGAAAAAAAAAAACTGTAGCAACACTAAAGAAGGCGTGTGATACCTGACAGACTGATCAGCCAGCCACCCAGCGTCACACTGCTCGTATCCGTCCAGGTAGGCAGCGAGGAGCTGGTCGGGCGTGGCCATCTGCGCCCCGATATGTCGGCACGCTGATGCTGCCTGCTGGTAGTTGAAAGAATATCGGCCAAATGCGTCTCTGTAGTGGAATACCACACCTGGACAGAAGAAATACAACACAGTCAGCAAGTCCTCACAGCTTCACGCATCGTAGAAACACAACACCTGCCTTCCACTGCATAATTAATGATTACAACTTTTTTTTAAATTTAGGATTTTCAATACTGTTGTAATCCCATGTGAAATGGGTGTAAAATTACACCTTGGGGTGCAGCGGGATAAACTTCATACACACACACACACACACACAACACAACACATGATAAGTTAAGGTGCGTTTCCACCGGAATTCGTTGCTGCTTGTTTCGGTGGCGAAAGTCCCGAAAATACCATCTATGTGGATGAGAGGAGACGCGGCATGGACACGTGAATCAATTGCCGCGCGACTCGGCGACCATACAGCCCTCACTCGCCGCAGACATGTGCGAGCGGTGGACGCAGAAACGAGCGAGGCGGAGCACCACGGGAGATGAAATAATTGAACTTCGGCGTCACGCCGCATGGAAAAGCAGTGCGAGCTGTGCATCAAGCTTTCACCTATCCCACTCTGGCTCCGCTCACTCACTCTCACTGTCCTTGCTTGCAATCCGTTCCATTCAATCAAATAATAAAAGCAAATCTGTCACCATCTATTTTCTATTGCTGTGCCCAGCGGACTGCCCGCGAGAGCCATGTGGGGCACTAGTACGGGGAGCTTGCAACCCAGGCGAGCCCTCTCTCACTCCTCTCTATCGCCCCCTCTCTGTTTGTGAACAATTAATGCCGTGGTTCCGGGAGTCTCTGCCGCCATGCGCCTTCCCTTCCACCTATTTGGATAAATATGACAATCCATTATATGTGAACCCAGAGCTATTGTAGAGTCAGGCTTCCTGTAGGAATTGTGACATCACCAGGGCATGGTACAGGATGTTTTTATTACTGTACTGGTTTTTACACAAGGAAAAGGAGAAAGTCAGCCATCTTGAAAGATTTTGTGCTTTATATTAAATTAAATGTATATGCTTTATGTTAAAACTAAACAACTATTGTGAGAACAAAGCAGAAGAAAGTTAATGTTACCTTTAACCTTGAGCTGTATGAAGTCACTAGCATCGTCCAGGCCGCGCTGAGCCTCACAGCGGTAGTGACCGGCGTCGCTGGCGCGCAGGTCTCCCAGCCACAGCGTCAGGTCATCGAGTGGCGAGCCTGAGTAATTCAACAGGGCCGCACGGTCCCTGTAGGCTTCGTCGACCTGTAGGTTAGAAACAGCGTCTAAGGGCGCGTTCAAACCGCAATTTGAATTTAGCTGCGCTAAAAAGCTATGTATCCACTGGCGGGTTGGGCCAGGCACAGAACTGTGAGAGTTTGTCATGGAGTTTGTTCAGCTCTCTCGTGTTGAAGGCCAAACTCAAGTCTATGAACAGGACCGTGACATACGGCACTTCAATTGGCAACATACAGTGTTGTACCCGAACATGTTAATTCATGCACGATGAAATATGCTTGATGAATGTATAATTGTTAATACACTCTTTTTTGAGGTTTTTGAACAGAGGTATATTTTCGTTCAGATCACATTTCAAAAGCCTTCTGAGCGAAAACACAGCAATAAAGCAAAAAAACACATTCAATAACACCTCTGAGAATCAGAGGTGGTCAGAATCTAATCCAGACCTTAATCTAACACAGCAGTTAAATATTGTCTTTTGTTCTGCTTGTATCAACATCAATAATGTTGACAAATTCTAGCTGACAGTAACATAAAAAAAGAACAAAAACATTGTTCATTTTGGGTAACCACCTGCTCATAGTTTAAAATTATGACCAATGAATGATGAATAAACAAATTCATTTTACAAGGTCTCACTGACATTTGAACAAGTTCATGTTGAAAGTGATCTTGCCCAACTCTGGCAACATCATTATCCATGGCAAAGAAATGAATGTCATCCTGTCCCGAGTTCATCATGTCATAACCAACTGGAAGCACTCAGAGATTGCAAACCTGCGCCATAGTGGTACAAAAAAATGTACTTTTAGTGCTAGCAGTATGTGTGGCAACCAATTATCAATGCAAGTGCGTGAGAAGCGTGATTACGATTGACCCATAGACTGTATTACCACCGGCGAACATACCAACTACATTTCCCAGCGGCCCCTGTGACCCGGAAGTCTGGTCACGTGACCCCAGGGATCTATGGGTAAGTTGGTGATTAAGTATGATTATGTTACTTATAGGCTACAGAAATGCACCAAAATTTAATCGATTCTTCCTTGTGTTATTTCCACCAACCGTACAGAATTTCATCCAGATAGGTGCTTTTTCAGTTATCCTGGGGACAGACCAAACAACACTACCAAAAACATAACCTGCTTCGTGGTGCAGCCCTGGTGCAGGTAACAACACTTCATACCTTGACGCGCTCCCCCCGTGCCACAAGGATCTCCCGCTCCTGGCCACCGGCCACCAGCGTCCACTTCACCCGAGGTGGGGGCTCTGCGGTGGGCAACTCGGCTGTGGGAGGCTCGTAGGGTGAGGGCGACGAGGGCGACACAGAGCAGGGGATGGCCACGGAGCTCCCTAGGGAGGCCGAGACCACGGGTGCCATGGGGATACTGACGTGTAGCCTGGGGGGGTCTTCTGGGGAAACAGTAAATAGAGAGATAGACGGACCAACAGATGGAAATTAGACTTAGCTGGCCCTGCGGCGTAGCGGTTAAAGACGCTGCACCGAGACAGCTTGTACCCAAATTTTAATAATAGCTTCGCGGCGCAGCCACGGCACAGGTAATTATTGTTTTCTAATGAATTTGATTACTTGCTACATGAAAACTAAAATTGAAGTAAAGTAAGTAAATAAGTAGTAAATTACTGACGATATCCCATTCATTTATTTTCTGGGCCCACCTATTTTTTTTTTTTTTTCAATTTCTGCCTAAGCACCTGGATGTTTGAGGCTGATTCGATGGACGTACCTGGGTCATGGGTAGCTGGGAAAGCCAGGCTTATTTGGCAGACAGCACAGAGGATGGTCAGGAGCTGGAGATGTCTGAGACGACAAAGACAGGTAGGAGGGAGAAGAGTTAGAATTAAAGGTGATGGTACTTTACTTACTCACACATACATACATGTGGAATTCTTCCTCCATCCCTGAGGAGCGGGGCGGGCAGCCACATGCGCAGCAGCATGGGGCCAACTCCAGATTCTGAGCCAGTACCTTGGTCAGGGGCACGGACTGGAGCAGGTTAACTAGAGCATGTTTTTTGGTGGCGGCGGGGAGAACGGAGTGCCTGAGTGTCTAGCCATGATATCCGAATCATGGCTAGCCAGTTCTGAGTGCTCGCCGACCATGGCGCGTCGTTATCGGGCATTAAAAAAATTGGGGAGGAAACAGTCTATCTGAAAATATATATCATGGAACGTTTGGGCCATTTGTAGGTTTAACACACACAAGGTAATGAAAAAAAAAAACCAATTTGTTAGAAGTGTTTTTTTAGAAGCAATGTCTCGATAATTACTGGATGAAACACCAAACTTGTTCACATTTCATAGCACACACACCTCTTTATATACAGATTTTATTAAATCAAATTTTAGAAGATTGTTTAATTAGGTAAAAAAAAATAAAAAATAAAATAAAATGAAAAAACTGAAAAACATTAATCATGATATATA
>OMKY01244005.1:0-11909 GCA_900302395.1 Bregmaceros cantori | reverse complement strand
TTCTACAATGATCACAAAAAGTCAGAAGTACTTACATTTATAACGATTTGCCGTGGTCGGTCGCTATTTACTCCCGCCGCGGCATTTTTTTTAAAGTTTAGGTCATTTTTAAAACATCTCGCAATGCATTATGGGTTATATTACTCCGTCTAGGGTACAGCCGATGCTCACTACTTTTTGCAGTGCATTGTGGGATACTTTCAGTGCACTATATAGGGTACATAGAGAACAAAATGGCGTGCGCCCCATATAGTGCACTATATGGGGGATATGGAGCGATTTCAGACACAGCCAATGACTCACGGCACAAAGATGGCTGCTTGCTTATATTGCTTAGTTGATATTTTCATCACAATAAAACTTTTATTTTTATTATTATTATAAAAAACATTTTTAGATTATTTTCATGATGATTTCTTCTGGTAAAGAATCTATTGTGGCGGTTAGCCACTTTAGGAGAATAATTCACTCCAGACTGTTCGGACAGAACTGCCCATCACAGATTATATATATAGGCTGTGCACCTGTTCTTCTCTACCTGTGTTGAATAAATGATGCCCACGTCGTGCGTGGCATGATCATCTCGCAAGGTGTTTCATTTCCACACACTTCTACACTATCATCTATATCTGCTTCCACTGTCCACTCGACAGCCAGTGGGTGGCAGCACCGTGCAGCCGTAGACCACCAGTACTACAGTAGCAACAATCAACACTCCCCAGATCCAAGTGTTGAACACTTCAATACGGCCTTTCAATGTGCAAATGTGCAACGTCACATTGACTCAAACTCACGTCACAGAGTGTGTGTGTGTGTGTGTGTGTGTGTGTGTGTGTGTGTGTGACAGTGTGTGTGTGTGTGAGTGACAGTGTGCGTGTCCTGACAGAAAAGAAAACGTCTCGTCTTTTCTACCAGAACTGGTTCCTCAAGGTCACAGCGGGTGAAGGCTGCGTCTTGGAACACTATGGAACATTACAGTAGAATAGGGTGAAAAATAACTGGATAATAGCGTAACGAAGGTAAAGATGGCTGCAAGTCTGACCAAGAAAAATACAAGAACGAAGAGACATGTTTGGAAGTAGGAGGGGAAAGGAGGTAGGCTGAACACTAAGACTTGATGAATTAAGATTAGAATATTTTTACACATTCATCAGAAAAGAAAAAAAAATAGTTCTATATATCCAAGGTTGGGAAGCAATGAACTAAAAAATGACAAGAAAGTAACTGTAGAACCATATTTTAAAATGTAATCTAGGTTACTTAATACTTGATATGTAATGGCACTATGGTACAATTTACAATGAATCATGGGTAATTCGTAACCCATGCTTTTACTTTAAAAAGTAACATTGTGCACTGCTGTAGTTCATACTGTAGTCTTGTGCCTGTGGCTGAGATCACAGCACACACAAGAGCCGTGAGCTCTCGTCATCAAAAAAGTACCCTTCCCAACAATGTATACATGAACGCCACCTGGTGGTTAACTGTGTGGTGCTGAGAAGAGCTCACCTGGTCTTTCTTGGTCTTGTGGGAGGAGGCCACGTGAGCCAGGTACTGGATCACCTTCTTTGTGTTCTCAGTCTTACCGGCCCCCGACTCCCCTCTGCAAGGACCCAACAGATCACGCAAACCTCATTTTCCCTCCTTCACGTCCACACCAGTTTGAGTAACAGTGAAAAAGATGGAAGCTAAAGATATATCTCCAGTGCCAACCATTACCACAGAATTCACAGATGTTTGAAGGGCCTTCAGATATTGTGTGCAAATTATGGAAAAATGAGCAAATCGAACATGACAGCTTAAAATGAGCCATTATAAAAAGGTTGTTCGATAGGGACAGAGATGATTATTAAAATGACTATTGATATTCTAATAAGCGATTGATTCTCACCAAAGAAGTCGCTGAAAATGTATACAGCAATACATTTGATGCATACGTGCAAGATGCACCAAATAATTTTTTCCTTCCTACAAAAAATCTACTAATTTATGACAAAAAGACATCTGATCCAAGACCACAGTGTTGTTGCTGTGGCTTAAATCACAGCACAGGCAGCGTCGTGAGAACGCTTCACCTCACGGTTATACCTGTATACTGCACGTCCAGTTAACTCATTCCCAGTCAAAATGCCGCTTGCGACAAAAAAAAAAAAAAAAGAGCATTTTGTCGATATTATAATCCAGTATGTCGATATATTGTTCTTTAAATAGATACTTGGTGGAACTTCAAATCATGTTTTTGTACGGAAAATGGCTGAAAGTGCAAAAGGTTAAAACAAAAATAACAAATATATAAAACAGATTTGTGCACAGCGCTAGACAGCAGTAGAGATAAAGTGAAGACTGAAAGACATTCCACGCCGACAGATCAACAGAACTACTGGACGCACAAAACCGTTGAGGTCGACGCAGGACAGCAAGACAAAGCTAACGGATGGACAAGTGTGGAGAGAGGCGCAAATGGCTCACAGCGGCGCTGACAGAAGTTAACTCCAAGGACTCCTGATAAACAAGGCAGACATGTTTGCTGAAAAATGAAGAAGAGGTGTGGATAGGAAGAAGGGCGTGGCGTTTCGGGGGAGACACTCACGTGCAAAGGATGGACTGGTCTTCACGATCTGGAGAGAAACAGAAAGAGCGAGAGAAATGTGTTCCATTAGCATTCTTGTCAACCGCCGCTATCTTTCACCGTACACAGTAGGAGCGTTCACGCTCAACAGGAAGTTTAGACGACGGGGCCGGGAAGTGGATATCTTTGGCTTCCTGTTGCGGGGCGCAGCATGTTCCCGCACCATTCTTGATGCCTTCCTGGAGACTTGCCGTTCGCGCGGTTACATCATGAACGGCTGAACGGCGGCATGAGGTGAAGTTTATATCTGCATGAAATACAACCCATAAAAACTGGTTTGGACACAGGAATGGCGAGAATTCCTTTGCAACGAGGAGAACAGAAAGGAATAAATTAGAATGAAATATGCGGCGCCATCGGTAAGGCACCCAGCACACGTATGGTGCCTCATGTGACTTAGTTCATGGGCAGTATCGCAAGTTCTCCTCCCATCCCTTTCTGCAACGTCCCGACCCCTCTTGTCCCATTTTCGAATCGAACCCCGTCCGTGAAAATAAAATTGAAAATGCATACATAAAAAAAAAAATATTTTTTAATTTCTATTTTTTTAAGTGTCGCAAGTGTCGAACTCACAACACTGCGGACGCTGCGGTAGACACAGCGCCACTAACATGAATGGGGTCGCGTTAGGTGCGGTGTCCATAACCACTCGGCCAACGCGGACCCTAATCTATTCTAATAAAGTTGAACTGTGATGTCAAACCCTCTACAGCAGAGCATGACGTCGGACATTCTGTGAACAGCACTTTTTTTACACCAACGGGAGACGCTCCAGTAAGTTGTAAGAACACGGTCTAAGGTTCTTCATGAGGGAAGCAGACATATGTAGCAGACCAGGATTACGATCCAGACTCCGGTCGAGGACGCCCCGGAGGATCGGACTTTAACAAGTCGCTGGATTAGATTCAGCAGAGCCGGCCGGCAATGTGGCTTCAGGTGGTCTGTTAATAGTAGGGCTGCAACTAACGATTATTTACATAATCGATTAATCAGCCATTTTTACTGCCGATTAATCGCTTCATTTTCCTTTAAAATCGTAACGATTATTAGCATTAATTATGATTATGAAAAGTTTGCAATGTTAATATTACAAAGGTTTTGCTGCTTCTCTATCTCCATTTTATAGTAATAGCACGAAAGGGCCTACTCGTCCAGGCTAAATTATAACATATTGGACATTCACACAAGCTTACGTGTTGTCTTCATTGTATTGGGGTCTTGACACTGGAAAAATTGCATTGGGAACAACATATATTCAACATGTTTGAGCAAGGAATAGGCCAAACCATGCAACGATTAATCGCTGCCGATTAATCGATTATCAAATTAGTTGGAGATTATTTCAGTAATCGATTATCATTGATTAATCTATTGCAGCTCTAGTTTAATAGTGAACATTTTTAGACTTTGAAATAAATCATTTTGTTCAAAAAGCTACTGTGGCAGACCAGTCTTTTAAGACTGTGCACAACAAAGCATATTACGCGAAGAGTCGTGAGTTCGTGTCCCCTCACTGACAGCTTTGTGGCACGTCTGTCACTTTACAAAACATTAAATGGGCAGGACTGAGGAATGTGTCAAAATTCCTTTCCTACGACCCTGGTGGGTCTAGGAATTAGGAAGTTGCACTCAGAATGACCAATTAGAAAATGATTTAGCAATCTACTCAGAACTTAAAAGTGCTGAAACTAGGATTGGAAATACCTGGATATAAAAACAAGTAGGCACCACAGAGACTGTACATCTCGCAACATAATGCTCGGTGGCATTTTGTAACATCAGCAATAATTTGGAGTGACTAATATGATTAATAACTCAGGAATTGATAGTGATTGCACAACAGAATGAATGCTTGTTAGCGCCAGGCTTGGTGTCCGAAAAAAAACCGATAGGTTGTTTGAAGTCGATACGTTTCCACGTACCCTGCATCATGCTCCGGTAGGAGTTGTCTGTGATGGCGTAGATGTGTGGTGGGATCTCGTGTCTCTTCTTGCCCTTGTACATCTCCACGATCTCCTCGGAGTAAATGGGCAGGTTCTTGTAAGGGTTGATCACCACACAGAACAGGCCGGAGTAGGTCTACATGTGGGGAAAAAAAGACATCATTAGTTATATTAAAAGTATATTAAAAACTTTAGAATAAATCCTGGCTATTTCCAAAGACATTTTTAGAATGTAGCAAATGTGTTCCTTTCTCCATATCTCCGTCCTCAGCCACTCGCATGGCGTCACTCAGCCTGCACCGTGTCCACTCTTGGATGTGATCTTCCCATCACTTTCTCTGTCTTCCTCTCTTCCTTACACCGCGCCTTGAAGGATCGTTTTTGAGAGTCCTTGGGATCTCGTCACGTACCATTTTAGTTTATTGTTAAACTGCGGTTAGTAGATCTTCATAGGGTACGATCTTGCTGTGCGCTTGTGAGACATGGAACCTAGAGGGAACTCATGCTCTCAATACTGTGACACAAAATAAAATTAAAATTTTACCCAATGGGGAACTTTTGCCAGAATCCAAACAGAAAGGTCACGCACATTCACTGGATCCTGTGCTCGCCATCCGTATTTGTGATGGTACGTCATATTTGTTTAATGACTCGTCTCCCCAGGTGAGGGAAGATCTGCCGCCGTCTCGTGACATTGTTATCAATGGGAGAAAGACTTGCTTCACCACAATGCGAATGTAAAAGCATTTCATTGATATAAAACTTTGTCACAAAAATGGTAGCAGCCCTCCACTCATCTTTACAGTGAAC
This sequence comes from Bregmaceros cantori, assembly GCA_900302395.1. Lineage (NCBI taxonomy): Eukaryota > Metazoa > Chordata > Actinopteri > Gadiformes > Bregmacerotidae > Bregmaceros > Bregmaceros cantori. The sequence goes on along the minus strand of OMKY01244005.1, from coordinate 6,527 downwards.
ATGTGTGCGATGCATTTCAAATAGAAAAGTTAGGAAAACATTTTAATAAAATATCTACCACTAGAGGGCAGCAAAGAAAGAACCGCAGTTAGATTGTTTTAATCAAACGAACTCAACTGTCCGCGGTCATTCTCACACTACATACAGCATCTCCTCCACCTCTAAATGGTGTCATTTTCACAAATTAGTTTGAGCCAGGGATTTGAACCGGTTCAAGGAATGTTTTGTGTTCTTCAGGGAACAAACGAAACGGAATAACGGAAACATTTATGTTCTGGAACAGGAACACTTATTTGAAAATAACGGTAACCGGTTAATACCCGCTGTGCACCTTCACTTCCCAGCCGTGCCCGCGATGAGCGTCAACTTAAATTGAAACGCCGCCTGGCAAGCAGGAACGAAATTAACCGTTCCGGGAACAATATTGTTTTTGACCTAACCGCTTCGGGAACGTCAATTCATTGGTGGAACTCATAACTGGAAACGCTATAATTCCGTTTCTGTTCGGAACAAACCGATTGGGGAAAAAAAAATCAAACTTCGAAGCCCTGGTTTGAAGTTTGTTAAACCTGCCGAGAACTTACACTAAAGTATCAAGATGAATGTGACAAAGTCAACATTCTAAAAACATGGCTGGGGAGGGAGTGAGGCTTAACAGCTTATCAACAATTCGGGCCAAGGAGTGCGCCGCGAGCAGCCAAAGAGATTGCATTAGAGTGATCTAATGTTCAAACATTAGAGACACCGGGGAATAGCCCCCCGATAGCATGTACATGCGTTCTGGGAGGGAGCTCCATACGTTACGACATAGGCACCTTGAGAACTTGCCAGATGGCAAGTAACAAAGTACAAATACTCAAGTACTGTACTCAAGTAGAATTTGCAAGTATCTGTACTTTTAGAAGTACTTTTTTCTGTGAGTACTTTTTACTTCTACTTTTTCACAAAACAAACAGTACTTATACTCCTTTTCCCAAAACAGGGTTGTTACTTTTTTCTTTTCTTTTTCTCTGCAACGACATGGTAGGACTACAAGTATAGCGTGAATGAGTCAGTAGGGGGCGGTACTCGGTAATGCACCGAGTACAGTAGAAGTTAATAAGTTGTTTTCATTTAGTCTCTGGGTGTTCCCCTCAAAAGTATTTCTGAAGGTATAATGTGCAAAACCTAGATTTGACTTAACACTTAAATACTTTTGAGTACATTTCTCAGCCTGTACTTTTTACTTTACTTGAGTAGATATTTGGATCAGTACTTTGAGTTGTTTGGTTAAAAATGTGTTTTACTCTTACTCAAGTAAGAAATTCCGGTACTTTTGACATCTCTGTTGAGAACACTGGCAGCAGACATTAAACATGTACATCGACGGCACGTTACATAACACGCCGGGGGCCGCGCCTCGGCTAACGCAGCAGTCTGGAATCTATGGACGACGTCACGGCCTGGGAAACAAACTTAACCGTTAGCCTGTTTTACGGCACTTTTCTGGTTAATGTTTGTCTACCCTCACACACACCCGGTCGATCGCTGGACGCCTGAAACAAAGAAAAAAAAAACGGATGGCATTCCCACACCCAGACAAGAAGCAGAGGCCAATGGCTATGGGGGGAAAGTGACTTTAAGAACACATGAAGTGATGCAATCACAGTACGTCGATAGCAACCCGTGGGCCACACCAGTTTTCCACCGTGCGCCAGTGAGTGCTATTCACAGCCGGGGTGAGGCCCTGTGCGCCCGGCCTAGAGCGAGCTTAGAGAGGCTGGCACTAGAAGCTGCCAGTAAGAAGAAGAGTTGGGCAAACTCAAGTCTAAAAATTGATGACTATTTAAATGGTTGTCTGACTAAATCATACAAAAATACATTTGCTATTAATAGATTAAAGTCACTATATGTGTTTGAATTCAGACTTTGGTTTGCTTTCAATTCTATTTTCATTAAGGAACGTTATTTGTGGCTGTGGACTAAAGCCACATTTCACTTAAATTGCAGCAGTGCACATTTTCTTTGGAAAAAGAGATGTTCTTGGAAAACTTACACCCAAAGTAAAACTGCCATCTCTACAACAGTATAAAAGAAAGTGGGGTTGGATGTGTGACCCACCCATAGCTCAGTAAAGGCAGATAAAGGACTAATGCTAAAACTACACATTTTTAAAACAAGTCGATTAGTTGTATTAAAACTATTATTGAAACACTCTTGCCTGAAGCCCCCCAATCAAATTAAATCTATCCAATCTAAAATTTCTTGAGACTAATTTCATAAAAATAACAAACGGTCAATTAATCGTTGCAGTCGTATCGCGACACAAGCTTCATTCGCAGCAATCGATGGCGCATTGGGCCGCTGCTGCTCCGCGCCGGTATCTCGGGTTACCTTAGCGAACACCGGGAGAACTTTTATTTTCCCCAAGACTCCCACGGTTAGAAGAATACACTGTTACCACGCTAAAATATTTTGACAGACGATAACCTTCTGTACTACAGAACAATGCTATCTCTCGGTGTGTTACAACACCGTCCACGCAGGCGCCACTCACTCCTGCTGTATATACAGCGGGAGGCATCGGGGGCTACTGCTTCCTTCCATATGGAGAAGGGGCTACCATCTCTTAGGATGACCTGGGTCAGCTACTTGGACTGCAGCAAATTAGGCAGCCATTACCCAGCCATTAGCATTCCATAGTTCACGTTCGCATGGCTGCTCTATCGTCCGCACACATCTGCACACACACACACGGACCAGGAGGGGCATTGTTCCTCAACACTTCCTGTTTACCAACGACACACAGGAAATGTGTACAAAGAATGTGTGCGCGGGCAGAGCATACAAGCAGCGTTATTTATGCTGCAAACGCTGGTCGAGGTGGGACGAAGGTGGAGTCATCAATATCGGGACGGTTTACAGGAGAAGGTAAACTATCCGCCAATGGAAGGGCTAATCCGGGACGAGCAGGTTACGCCTTGTGTATGGTGCTAACAAAAATGCTAAGGTTTATAGCGCCTACGCTGATGTTCAGAATGCTAGCTCTAATGTTTATTAGCAATTTATCAGATATTATGTTTATTAGCAATTTATCAGATATTATGTTTATTAGCAATTTATCAGATATTATGTTTATTAGCAATTTATCAGATATTATGTTTACTAGCAATTTATGTGATATTAGTTGACTTAGGTTCGCTAACGTTAGAGCAGGTATGAAGCATTGGTACTGACTACTGCTATCATTAGTTTGCAACTAATTCAAGTAGAGGCGCTGGTCCTTCGGAGAGAGGAGCCAGCCGAAATGGCTTGAACATCTGATTAGGCTGCCCCTTGGGGAGACGTTCAGGTTATGCCCTGCCAGGAGGTGGCCCTGGAGAAGACCCAGGACACGCTTGAGACCATGTCTCCTGGTTGGCCTGGGAACGGCTTGGGATCCTACTAGAGCTGGAAGAAGTAACCGAGAGAGGGAGATCTGAGCTTCCCTTCCCCTCTGCATTGTGACCCGAAATCGGATGAAGCACAAGAAGTAATTCTGAAGTGCGGAGCATAGGGGATGTGCTGGTTTCGTGTCATGGTCCGCCACCTCGTCTGCCGTCTCATGAGTCTTGGCAGATCCTTTATGACACCAGTTAGTGGTAATGACTGAGGTTCATCAGACATAAGGACAGTCTGACGTACGGCTGTGCAAAAAAAAAAAAAATTCGATTTGAAATCAAAATTAGATTATTTTGTTCAGAAGATTTTTGACAATGTGAAATCGTCAAATCGGATTTCCTTTTCAAAATTGATAATAATGATTTTACTGGTCTGTTTTCAAGTTATATTGCTGAATAAAATGTATATAAATGGATAATTGTATTAATCCTAAGCCAAATGGTGAGGTGTCTACTTAACTCCAAAAATGGACACTATTTGCAAAGTTTGAAATATGAAACTTCAAATTTCGATATATATTTTGCCCCCCCCCAAGAAATCAGAAACAAATCGAAAATCGAGATTTCAAAGATACAAATCGGGATTTTATTTTTTGGCAAAATCGTACAGCCCTAGTCTGACGATCAAAATGCTAATGGATCAATAGGAAATGTGGGGATTATTGCCGCTGCCAGCGGGTTTCGGGATATCCCTTTAGCAGTTAGCACCGACTGCATACCTCTAGCTCGATTATTGATTCTCTTTGGTTAATTAAATCTGCTATAGTTGTGTTTAGGAACTATTTGTGTCCTGTCTTTATTGCACATCAGGAGTTTGAGGAAACAACATTTTGGTCTCCTGTGCGACCTTGTAATGTTGCACAGTGGGGCCGACAATAAAGTTTGCTTTGGCTGAAGTCGAGTCAACAACATGTCCACTCCTCTGGTAGAACAGCAGAAGGTTGGCATAGAATAAGGAACTCACGTAGATGAGGCCGGAGTAGTAGCGCTCCTTCAGGTTGTGCAGCACCGAGGCCTCGTTCAGACAGGTGAGTTCTGCCATGTCCTCCACCTTGCTGAACTTGGGCGGGTTCATCTTCTGGATGTCATCCTTGTTCACCTTCACCTGGGGAGGAAAAAAAAAAAAAGGTTTGTTGGAACAGATCAGAGTCTGTAGGTGTTACAGCTCCACCTGGTGGAAAACAATGCTACATGAAATTATTAGGCAATAATGGGCAACATATTTTCAGGTTTTCATTACGCTCTCCAAGGGTATTAAATCGTGCTGCAGCCATCATACTTTAGTAATAATGTATTCTACCAACATTTCCATCCATTTTTCATTCTGTCTGGGAGACTCTTTCCGGTTGTCCATCAATCCAACTTTCAGTCAATCATTAACTCTGTGCATCTGGGGCTCCATCATTTTAAAAACATTTTTTGCTTCCAAGCCCCAAGTACATGTTGAATTGTCTGGGCAAATCTAGTTTTCAAACTAGATTTTTCTCAGCATTTGTGTGCATTATAGTAAAGATTTAACCACATAAAACCAACATTTTGAAAATACTTCTCATAACAATTTCAATGACAAAAGACAAACAAAAACATCGCAATCGTATATTGCAATTCATTGTATTTGTATTTTTTTAACCTTGTTGCAAGTTAAAACCCATGCAAGAATTGGAGGTACACTTCAATGAATTAGTTCCCATGCATTATTTTACGATTTGACTTTATAAAATATTTCATACCTTCTTGCCGGAGTCTGCCAGCTCCACCATGCACTCGTCCCCGCGCTCCTCGCGCACCGAGCCGGCCTCGAAGCCCAGCCGCTCCGACGGAACCCATACCAGCTTCTTGGTGGCCCAGTCCGCCTGTGCTAGCGGGTTGGACACTGGATTGCGGTCCACGTAGAGGAACTTGTCAGCATCCGACATCGTGGCTGCAAAAGGAAAACAAAGAAGACGTTTAGAAATTGGTCACACGCTACAAGTACAGAATGATTTGTCAAGTCTAAAGCAAAAAAACAACTTGGGTCAAAATTAATCCCACTCCACATCAAAGCCAAAACCTACAAGACATACCTGCCTGTAGTGTTATACGGCTTTGGTTGTGTAAACTGGACCACAAAGTTGAGCAGTACAATTGAAACATTTCAAAACCACATCATGCGATGGATGACAGGCACCGCCTTTTAGACCACATACAAATAGAACTCCGTAGACTGAGACTAGTCTCACTCAGACCAATAATGACAATAATCAAAAGCAGAACCCTTAAACTCTACGGACACATCAAGTGATCCTAAATGGGTCTGACAAAACTCTGCCTTGAAGGATTAGTGGTCAGCAAGAGAAGTAGAGGAAGACAAGCCAAAAGATGGAGTGACAACATCTACGAATGGTCAGGACTTGACCTGCCAACCCTCGACAGAATCACACTGGACCATGCTGACCCATGTTGGTGCACAGTCTGCTACAAGCGGAGAAAGTGAACTATGATGAAAGCTTTGTATTTGACGGCATTCCATTCCCATTGGATGCCGTTAATAAGCAGGTGAGAGCAGACCAGTCAAGTTAATAAACGAGAGTCACGGTGCAACATCAGATTCATTCCACCACATTAAAAATGATCCGGGGGCTGGCTCTGTGGCGTGGGTTAGACCGCTGGTGCCAGTTCAGCCCCATCCAGTCTTGCCCCTGTGGCTTAGAGCACAGCACCACAAGATCGCTTCCCCTCAGTCATATACACAGCATGTCCACTTGCACCCACTCTTGTTCCCTTCACACAAACAAAAAAATGAAGACTCTGTGGAAAAAATAAAATCATAGAACAGAAATCATAAAAAAGTTTGAAAGATTAATTTCTGTGGACTTCCACAGACATCTTAAAGAGACAAGGGGTGCAATGATTACTTGATTCATCGGTGACTAATTGATTTTTACAAATCGATCGACAACTAATTTTATAATCGGCAAAGAATTGAATCGTTCTTGTCGGCAGTTTAGTGCTGAGGTTTCCCCCATTTATCCACACAAATGTGATATTCATAATTTCCGAAAATATGAAAGATTGAATGGACATAATGGATAAAATGCATGAATGAACCAAACCATGTTACAGCATGAA
>OMKY01244002.1:0-16443 GCA_900302395.1 Bregmaceros cantori | reverse complement strand
TATATATAATCAGCCCAACTCATGGCTGTTCAAAGGAAGACACCTAATTACATGTTCATATAATTGTGGTCTTAACTGAGAATGATTGGTAATCTGGTTGATACTCTAATGTCTCAAATCCCATTATGATGTTGACCATGTGGGCATGCAGGAGATTGTGCACTACAAACATTGTTGCCTTCCACAAATCTTGACTTTGTTCAGGGTTTTGGAGTCTGATAGACGATCTAGTCCAGGTTGGTTGTAGACACTGTCTCAGCGTTCTTTGCTTTTGTTTCTTCTGCCTTGAACTTTACCTTCAAGCCGCAGTTTTGTTACACCAAACACTATCAACAATGTTCGCCCATCCGCATGGCTTAGTCTCACAGTGCACACAGCTGTTGTGAGATCGATTCCCGTCTATGGCATAGGTGCCCTGCGGATCTGTTTCCCCGTTCTCTCCACCCTGCCCTCCCGCTTCAGACTAGGTCTGTCAATGAAAATAAAAAGTGGCAATTGCGCCCAAAAAATAATGTATTAAAAAAAACAAAAACATTTGACTTTAACTAGGGGTGTCACAATCCAATCCTTTAGATTGTTGATTGGGCACAGATCATACTTTTGTGCCGATTTGTTTTGGCTGATGAAGATCGGGATCTGCTTTGTGTCACTGTCTATTTCCAGCGAAGCCTGACATTCCTCCTCCTTTCCCCTGTTTTTTGCACTAATTACCTGCACTGGGGCGGAGCAGGTTATGTTTTTGGTCGCATTGGTTTGTCCCCTGGAATAACTGAACATTGAGCATGGATCTGGATGAAATTTTGCAGAGTTGTTGGAAATGACGTCACTCGTGGCCGTGTCCCCGCGGCTGCAACATAATCATTCATCACCAACACCTACAGATAGATGGATGGGTAGTTCCTTACCTGGTTAGTGCACGGGGTGGCCAATGACATGTTCCATGTAGAGATCCGAGTGATTGGTTAGGTCCAACAGCATCAGCTTCCTAACTATTACAAGCAGGAGCGCGCATGTTTAGATGCCGGCAGCCAGAACCAATGAATCACACATCGCTAGACGTCATGCTATGCGTCGACAATGTGTTGTTCTGGCTTGCCAGGCTACTACTCTCTGAGCATTGATAAGGGGTTGCCACACATACTGCTTGCACTAGAAGTACTATTTTTGTTCCACTAGGGCGCAGGTTTGCAATCTCTGAGTGCTTCTAGTTACTATATGTTAATAGTAGTCAAGACTATTTTTATACATAGCAACAATACAGATTCATAAATATTCCAGTGTGTGTTGGTGAACGTTGAGTACCAAAATAGACAAAGCTGACTCTAGTTGGATACTTTGGGTTCTAGCAATTGCAACATTTTGCAGTATTGGGATTCAGTATTAAGGACTTTATGGTTATGGTTATGAAATGTCTCTAATTATGTGCTGCCCAGTAGCTCAGTTGGTTAGGCAGTGCACTGGAAAGCACGCATATGCCTCAATGGCGCGGTGAGTCGGTGGTTTGAATCCCACCACCGGCGTATTTCCCGCATGTCTACCCCCCATCTTCACCTGTTTCCACTAACCCTAATAAATAAAGCTTGAAAAAAACAGCCTGAATGGGCTGGAAAAAACATTTTAAAAATATATATTATAAAAGATTGTGCGCCATTTGAGACACAGCACCGATCTCTGGAAAAAGGCCACGGTCCGCTACAAGCAGGGACAGTGAGAAATGGTGATGGGGTGCTGTCGTTAAAGCCAGCCAGTGTGTGGTGTCCGAGGCTGTGAGGAGTCCAGGGCAACGCGTCCTTGGCTGCCCTGACTACCAACAATCAAGACGACCTTGTTAAACGCTCGTCAAGGTCGTGAAGGCCACTTCCTTTCCCCGGGTCCACGGGAGGCCCTCAGCACACATTTAACCCTTTCGCAAGTAACATCTCCACACACTACGCATGTATTGGTTACAAATTATATATAAAACTAGAAACACAAACCTGCGCCGTAGTGGTACAAAAAAATAGTACTTTTAGTGCTAGCAGTATGTGTGGCAACCCAATGCAAGTGTTTGCAAGTATTATTTTATTCATTTGTTCATTCAACAATGACAGCAGACAGCGTACTGGTTATTGCAGGATGAACACACACGCACACAAAGCATGTTCACGACGCTGTGACGCCATGCTTACTGGTGGCGCGCACTCTTCAGACAGCATGTTAAAACATGCACGCTCCTGTTTGGAATAGGAAGCTGACTGTGTTGGACTTGACCAATCACTCAGATTTTTACATGAAAACATCTCTGCATGCACTAAACAGGGAAGGAACTATCCATCCATCTATCTGTAGGTGTTGGTGAAGTATTAATGACGTCGCTTGGTGCAGCTGCGGGAGCGTGGCCACGCGTGACGTCACTACGGAGAACAGGGAACGTTCACCGGTTAATAATAATGAAGTATGGGTCCGCGTTGGTCGAGTGGTTATGGACACTGCACCTAACGCGGCCCCATTCATGTTAGTGGCGCTGCGTCTACCGCAGCGTCCGCAGTGTCGCGAGTTCGACTATGCTCGTCGACTTGTCTGCAATGTCTATTCCTGATCTCTTCAACCCAGTTTCTGACTAATCCTATCCAATAAAGATGGAAAAACGGCGCTGACGCCGGAAAAAATAACTTAAAAAAATAATAATAATGAAGTATGACTATTATGTTACTTTAGCCATTTCCAACAACTCTGCAAAATTTCATCCAGATCCGTGCTCAACTTTTTCGGTTATCGAGGGGACAAACCAACGTGACCAAAAACGTAACCTGCTCCGCGGGCTCCTTTCCGCTGCAGGTAACTACTAACTGAAACAACTACTCGACCTTTCATGCAGGCTAACACAACGTGCTTCACAACAAAAGCACATAGAACAACCAAATAGAACAACCTATTAATAAGCAAGCATACGCACATACATACATAGAAGCACGCACACACACACACACTTATATACATATATATATATATATACATATACACACACAAATATGTTTCATATATAAATATGTTTCATATATAAATATGAAACTGATATATTTTTCCCCCCAAGAAATCGAAAACACAACAAAAATCGAGATTTCAAAAGAAACAAATTGGGATTTTACTTTTTGGCAAAATCATACAGCCCAACACACAGGCAATGGATTTATCAGCAAGTCAATACTCTTACCAGACTGATCTACTGACAAGTATGTAAAAAAAAAAGTGAGTTTTCAAAAAATTGTGTGAAATTGTGTTTTAAAAAAAAAAAAGTCATATTTTTGGACGCAAGCATCATTTTTCATCCTTATTGATGGGTTTAGTGTGAAGGGTGGGTGAGAGAGTGAGGTTTAGTGTGAAGGGTGGGTGAGAGAGTGAGGTTCAGTGTGAAGGGTGGGTGAGAGAGTGAGGTTCAGGGTGAAGGGTGGGTGAGAGAGTGAGGTTTAGTGTGAAGGGTGGCTGAGAGAGTGGGAACACATGTGTGCCATGCGAGACTACGCCTCAAGCACAATGGTGTACGGGACTGGATGGAAAGTGTGTTTTGTGAGAAGCTCGTGTGACACTCTACCACCGTCCCCCTGTGTGATGCACAGATGGTGCGACAGTGTCCGGACGTACTTCCTCCAGACCCTAAACATCCCCTGCTTCCGAACGCCCCCTTCCCGCACCGCGACCTTCCCTCCGCGCCTCTGAAGGTCGACCGCGTCAGAACAGGACGCACCCCAGATGAAAACATGAAAGGGAGGGGGCCGGCTCTGTGGCGCGGCCGGTTAGATCGCAACCATACAGTGCTGTGCCTCTGGCTTAGTCTCACAGCGCACGCAGTTGTTACGCTCTCTCACGCAGTTGCGTTTCTTTGGAGGAAACAGTGGATGGGATGATTTGGCGATTGTATCAACTAAGTGCTAAGGTCAAAGGTCATTGGCACCATTACATCACCAGTGCCATTATCTCACTGATCAACTGACTAATTTGCAAGTCAGGATTTGGAACCCCTGGTAGCAGTGATGTCACAATGGGGAACATGCAACACAGAACTTTGAAAAATAGGTGATTAATAACTTCACTATAATCATTTCTAACTAGAAGCACTCAGAGATTGCAAACCTACGCTGTAGTCGTACAAAAAAAAGTACTTTTAATGCTAGCAGTATGTGTGGCAACCCATTATCAATGCAAGTGCTCGTACAGCCCAGCGAGCACTTGCACTGCCAAAAACATAACCTGTTTCCGCGGCGCAGGTAACAATCTTTTCCTAATCTACTACTACTGCTATACTATAACATCATTGATGGTAGAGTGTACACTGGTCGTTTGGGGAGATTAGCCAACCGCTCCTCAACGGCCCCAAACAGATGGCACACACCAGCCTCGACCAATGACACGCCCCAGCTCATAATCTGGAGAAAGCCTTTCAGCCAATAACACGTCTCATCTCAGCCAGAAGGACTCGATCCAGCCAATGAGGTCTCCCCTCTCGTAGCAACTTCTCCAAAAGGGATTATGTTGTTAGGAATATCAAGTCAGGGGAGTTTTTGGGTGAGGGGGTGAAATGGTCTACCGTAGGCCCTCAGGTCCGTGGAAACTGTAGATGTTTTTAAGAAGAAGCTCAAGACACATCTCTTTGACCTGGCTTATAACTAGGATGTTACAGTCATTGGTACATCAGCCCACTGTATTTGTTTGCGTCTGTGTCTGTATGTGTGTGTCCATGGTTGAGTGTGTGCCAGTTTGTTTGGGTTGGGAGGCTGTGGGTAACTTACTGTTCGATGTTCTGTTTCATGCAGAGCAACACTTTGTGTTGCTCTGCATGAAAAGTGCTCAACAAATAAACAAAGTTTGAGTTTGAAATTAAGCTACAGAAGACGTTACCACGATAAACTTTTTGTTTTTGAGAAAGATCCTATGAACACCCAGATTCGGTGTGTTAATGCTCAAGGAAAGTAGGTTCATGAACTGATACAATTTTGGAGGCCAACACTTAGAAGATGGCTGAATTCAAAATGGCTTCATTTTTGTTTGGTCCATAACTTCTGACTGAGTGGATGGATTTGCTCCAAATTTCTTTAGCTTTGTTTTCACAATAGTTGTTTGTTTTTAAGATTGAGTATATACATTTAATTTCATATAAAGCACAAAAACTTCCAAGATGGCCCGCTTATTCCTATGTGTGTTAATGCTTGCATAAAATCTTGAATGCCAGAACCCTGGGAAGCACCCTGTACAAGGTCCATGTGATGTCACAATTTGGATTCCTTGAAAGTTAGTTACATATTAATTGATGCTTCTATGGCGCTTCGGGGATAGGTGTAGTAAATATTGCAAACGTTTCGATGTCTTTATCTCCACCCATGACAGATTCTACACCAACGTTTCCATTTCGGTATTACCACGGAAGAGCCTACTCTTCTGTGCTAGCTTATAATCTAAAATATTTCTGGGATTCATTGATGGCGTTCATGGGGATTAGAGCATGACACAGGAGTGGATTTTCACCCCTGTCCCGTCCTATCCTGTGGGGAGCGACTCCCAATGCCGCCCGCTCCTGCCCAAAAGTACTCTCACTTGGGGTCTGCGTTGGCCGAGTGGTTATGGACACCGCACCTAATGCAATCCCATTCATGTCTACCGCAGCGTCCGCAGTGTCGCGAGTTCGACTACGCTCGTCGACTTGTCTGCAATGTCTACCGTCGATCTCTCCAATCCAGTTTCCGACTAATCCTATCCAATAAAGATGGAAAAACGGCGCTGACGTCTGAAAAAAAAAAAAAAAACTCTCACTCTTGTTCCGCAGAGTCGGAGTGACGTCAACTGGAAGTGACGTCGGAGTTCATGGGTCAGGAGGAAGCGGGGGCGCATTCGTAAACAAACTTGGTCTCCTACTCAAAAATGCAACGTCAGGAAGCAGGTGTAATTGCGATGGGTTTAACACTATAAAAAAAAGCATTATCCATTTTTGCGCTCCCGCTGCTAACCGCTCCTGTGGCATATTATTCCCGTTTTGTCCCAATCACGAGATCGATAAAATTTTGATTCCTGTTTCACGTGAATTTCCCAAGAAATGTCAGTCTCTAATGGGGATATCCTTTTAGCAGTCGGCAACGACTGCATACTTCTAGTTGTTGGTACAGTGGTGTATGTTTGTGGTCACATGATAGACAGATCTGAAGAAGATGATTATTGTGGACAGTGATAACATTCACAGAAGCCTGCAGACATGACTACCATCTGTTTGTGTTTACCACCGCCGGGCGCCGCAGCCGTCGCGCGCACGCGCCCGCACCGCGCAGACTGGGCCTTCCCCCGCACGGGACGGTGGGTGCCTGTTGGGTGTACCACAGGTTGCTCTGTATCCCAATTTAATTTTTTCAGAACCGACTTCATTCACCATGTGCAGAAAATAGATTTGAAACTGGAATTGAATGAATTTGGTGTACAATTTTTTTTAAATATGTAGATGGTCAAATTAGATTTAAATGTTTTTCTAGGATTAGTATGTTATGTCAATGTATGTAGCACTGAGGTTTTGCTGGTTGTCCCAAAAGGAGAGGGGTAGTGTGCAAAAAAAAACATGCATAGTATTGTTACGGCGGCTTAGATCACAGCACTCGCAGCGCCGTGAGATTGCGTCCCCACATATATACTGCACGTCCACTCGTCCTAGCTCTCTCATCCACCTTTCACACTCAACTCTCAATAAAAATGAGAAAATGGTGCTTGTACAACATTATGAGCCTAACTGGACCACAGCGTTGCGTATTGAAATATTCCTAGTAACTTGTGACCCTGATTCTCCCATCATCCCAGACCGTACCATGACGGTGATCATGTGACACCCCCCCCAGACGGAAGTGGGTCGCTAGCTACAATGTGGGCTGTGTTTGGGGTGTTTTGGTATAAAAACTGTGGCGCTCCGAGCGGAGAGGAGACGCAGAGAGAGAAACACACAAAAGCATTTCTGTTAGCCGGAGAGACGCCTGCCAGCAGCTGACCACACAAGACACACACACAGATGCTAACACACCCACACAAACACACACACACCCACGCATGCATTACATACAAACTCCCAACACACACATGCGCGTGCACTCACAACACACCCACACAAACACATATACACACCCACACAGATGCTAACACACCCACATAAACACACACACACACGCATACATGCACACTCCCAACACACACATGCGCGTGCACTCACAACAAACACATACACACACCCACACACACAGATGCTAACACAACCCCACGCATACATGCAAACTCACAACACTCACATGCTCATGCACTTACAACACACCCACAAACACCCACCCACATACACACACACAGATGCTAGCACAACCCCCACGCATACATGTAAACAACACGCACACATTTTCAAACATTGACGCAAACTCACAACACACACACACACAAGCATACATGCAAACTCATAACAAACACATGCGCGTGCACTCAGAAGTTCGCAACATAAACGCAAACTCACAACACAGTTGAACACACGCACCCACACACGCAAACACACACACGCAAACTCACAGCACACACAGAAGCACACACGCATACACTCACAAATGCAAACTGGCACAGAGATACTTCCACGCCCACACACGCAAACTCCCAACCCACACACACCCAGACACACACAGTCATTATAATTAACATTTACCAGTTTCCTGTTGGCAATGTTGCAGAAACACACAGAGGTCCATTATACAACACGCTAAATTGAAATGTTTGAAAACCACATCATGTGATGGATGAGAAATTCACAAACTCACAGATCACATAGAACTCCACAGACTCACGTCACTCAAACCAACAATGGTGACAATCACAAGCAGATCTCAAAAACCCAAAACAGACAACTCAAACTACGGCGCGACAACATCTACAAATAGTCAGGATTCGACCTCCGACCCTAAACAGAACACCAGTACCAACAAAAAAGCCCAAGACACATCTCTTTGACCTGGCTTATAACTAGGAGGTTACTGTCTTCGGTAACAATCTAGCCTACTGTCTGTGTGTGTGTTGTGTTCAAGATTTCCCCCGGGGCATCCAGCAAATGCGACCAGCATCTCGACAAGAGCGATCGAGAGATCAAGACAACAGCCTCACTGAACGCAAAGTCCCAGTGTCTCAATCCCCACGTCCGCCAAGGCAGTTGATACCCCAGGGTATTTGCAACAGGCCGCCTGTGAACCAATACCTTGAGTTTCAGAGGTGGGCCCCGACATACCAACCTTCATTCTTGACACAACCAGAAAAAAACAGCAACACATGAGCTTCTGTGAATGAACCTTCCTATGTCAGTTTTTGTGCATTAACTTTAGAGTTACACGTTAACTCGCCAGTGTTTTTTCGAAATGGGTTCTTTGGACGTTTCGACCAGAAAAAAAAACAGACGCCCTCCCCACGTTCTGTAGGTGCCAGGGATTGATCAACTCTCTGCCTTAGCCACAAATCCAATTAGTCTACATGAATTACCGTATATTAGACCAATACACCCCGAGGTGTGTGTGTCTGTGGGTAAGTGTGTGCCTGTTAGCTTATATTGGGAGGTTGTGGGTAATGTTGTGCTTTTCAATGTTCCGTAAAGCACCGTCTCGAGTTCCGCATGAACGGTTCTATATAAACAAAGTTTAACTTTGAGTACATGAGCACCATTGAATCCGATTTGTGGCGTCTTGCATCTTTCTTTTAGATGGTGACAATTTTGACGATCATATGGTATTTTAAAAATAGGGACAACTAGAAGCACTCAGAGATTGCAAACCTGTGCCATAGTGTTACAACAAAATAGTACTTTATTGCGATTAACACCACCGGCAAACATGTTCAGCACAAGCCAACTACTAATTTCCCAGGCGTCCACCATGAGGCGGAAGTCTGGTCATGTGTCCGCGGTAAGCGCCCAGCGATCTATCAGTAAGTTGGTGATTAAATATGATTATGTTACTTATCGGCTACAAAAATACACCAAAATTTAAATCAATTGTACCGCGTGTCGTTTGACACTGTACGAAATTTCATCCAGATCCGTGCACAACTTTTTCAGTTATCTTGGGGACAGACAAACCAACATTGCCAAAAACATAACCTGCTTCGCGGCGCAGGTAATTAGCAAATTCATTGTGACGACTCATAATTTGACCCAGGACTTCTCCCGTGGGACAGCGTCCAACGGGACATCCTCCAGCAACTCAAGTGAATGAATGCTAAATGCTAAATGCTATGCTAATGCCAAATCCTAACTGAATGACGCACCTGCGACTCTGGCCTCTAGTGGTGGCCAAGAGTTTGACATTCGCGTCATTGTTCCTTCAACGTGCCGTAGTAAAACCAGACATTCCTGTGGGCGCCTCGGAAACCAACGCAACAACACACACTTGGCCTTCTTTAACTTTAAAAACAACAACATATTAATTACATTTAACTCTTTGAGTGCCAACCATTTTAACACACTAAAAACGTGCACCGTGTTTGGAGGTGCACCAAATATCCTCCACAACTGATATCTGAACACATCGAGTTATAACGTAAAGAAGAGGATCTCTCCCTTTACCAAAAATATGTGATATCAACTTTCTACTAGGACTGCAACGATTAATCGACTAATCGATTATAAAATTAATCTGCAACTAAATGTAACAATTGATAATCACCAATTGTTATTGTCATCATTTGACGATATTTCAAGTCGGCAAAATTAATTTCTTATAATTGTTGCTTGCTGTGAATATTTTGTGATTTTTCTCTGAAGAAAAATTATCCAACCGATTAATCGACTAATTGTTTTAATAAATCGCCATCTAATTGACTATTAAAATAATGGTTAGTTGCAGCCCTAGTTTCTACACTCTAAAAAATGTGTCTCGTGACATCTTAGTAAGTATGAGTCTTCTATTAGTACGTCTGTGGAAGTCAGCAGCGCTGGAAGAGTTAAAAATGCATTCAACAGTCTTTTACTAATAAATACTTCCCATTAAAAAAAAAAAGCATGACCAAAGACATGAAGATATTTTTAGGGGCGGGCTCTGTGACGCAGGCTGTTAGACCGCTTTGTCCAGCCCCATACACTCTGTGCCTCTGGCTTAGTCTCACAGCACACACAGCTGTCGTGTGTGTTTAGTGATTAAATATACTGCAGGTCTGCAAACCTTTGAGCCAATTATTTTGGAAATTACATCACCTGTTTTGTTGTGTGTGTCTGAGTGTGTGTGTGTGTGCCTCTGTGTATGTGTGTGTGGAGGGGCACAGACAAGCCTGTGGTAGTGGGGGGTCCAGTACCCCTCCTCACCCCCACTGTGGAAAAACTAGACTAAAGGGTGGCGTTTATTTCTCAACCCAACATAGGAAATATGAGACAGATCTCAGAGAAAGAGAGAGAGAGAGAAAGAGGGAGAGAGAGAGAGAGCATATGAGAGAGAGGGAGATAGAGAGAGGGGGAGAGAGCAAGGGAAAGAGTGAGAGCGAGAGAGAGAGAGATAATATGAGAGAGAGGGAGAGAGAGAGAGAGGGGGAGAGAGAGATAGAGATAGAGACAGCGCGCGAGAGAGAAAGAGTGAGAGGGAGAGAAAGAGTGAGAGGGAGATAGAGAAAGGGGGAGAGAGAGAGTGACAGCGAGAGAGAGACAGAGAGAAGTTATGGTAGACACCCAGGATTGAACATAGTGACTGATATCAGTGGAAGAGGAAGTTGATAATCAGTTCTCTGTCCACCTCGTCATGTGAGTGTTGACATTAGTTGATCTCATTTTGTGTCCAGCGCTGCAACGCAGACACTTTGTGAGGAATGACACTTAGCCAATCCATTCACACTGTCAGGAGGAGGCTATGGAAGATCCAAAAATTCAGCCATCTTCAAAGTGTCGGCCTCCAAAAAGTGTCGGTACTCAGTTCATGAACCTACCCTAGAGCATTAACACACTGACTCTAGGACAAGTCCATCCATCCACTGAAACATGGATCGCGTTCGCACGAAGGATCTACCGCAGTGTTAAAACCATTGCATACGATGCGCTGCGTTTCAGGGATGACATAAATGCATTTTTGGAAAATTAAAAAATATATATATTCTTTTCAATTTCCTCAATCAATGTCATCAGCCACACAGAGACACACAGCCACACACAGGTACACACACACAGCCACACAGAGATATACACTGCCGCACACAGACGCACAGCCACAAACGCACCAACACACAACAACACTACACTGACACACACACACACACACACACCGGCACACACACTGACACAAACACCAACACACAGCCACAACAACACAGACACACACAACAACAAACACACACACACACACAGACACACAGGGCCTCAACGTTGGCTTGAGGTCCAGATCTGCCAGCAGTTGTTATTCTGACCCCCGCCCCCCAGTGGGGGACCTGACTGCAGCCTCCACCATCTCAGAGACTATTCTACACTAAATACTAGTGTTGCACCGATACCGGTATCGGACGTACTCAGTATCGGCACCTTTTTTGTGGTATCGGTATCGGCGAGTACCAAAAACCGGTATCGAACCGATACCGTTTTTCCGACGCTGTATGGCGGAAACTGTCCGCGGTGCATGCCCACTGTGCTCAGCAGCTCAGGCGCGGACGCTTTTTATTCATTTAAACCATACAGTCTATGATTTAAACATAGACTGAATCGAGTATCATGGGACATTATTATAGACTGTCTATGAAAATTATGTAGTTATATATTGAGTGGAGGAAAATTATAAAAAACAATAACACATAAAGAATGATTTACTAACCCAACATCACCTAAACGATAAAATATTAAAATATTGAAATCATTCTTTCATTTCATTTTTTTGAAGAAATGAAATGATGATGATGAAAATAATGATTTCAGTATTTGAATATTTTATTGTTTAGGTGAGAGTCACCTGAAGAGTTCAGAACTTCAGATGCAAAAAGCCCTAACTCTATTTTTGTGAAAACTGAATTAATTATATCGTGTGAATGTTGTCTAAATCTAGAATATGTAAATGAAATGTTTTGTGAAAAAAAACAAGTAAAGCCCGCTCCCCGCAGTATGCAAAATATCTTTTCTCATCTGCTTAAATACAAAAGGCCTGATAAAAAAATTCTCAAAAAGTGGTTAAGTGGAGTAAGGGGGTTTTGCATCTGCACTCTTCAACTATTAATCATAGACTGCATGTAAAATGACCATGATAACTCTAGTAACTTCTTTCCAACAGCACTTTCCTTGACCAACAGCACTTTTTATTTTATAAAGTTATTTTGTCACACACGGAGCTCTACTCGTCCACATTCAACCCATCCAACTCCAGGTTCTGAGCCAATACCTTGGCCAGTGACACTGACTGGAGCAGGTTAACTAGAACATGTTTTTTGGTGGTGGTGGTGGTGGGGGAAACACGGAATGCCCGGAGGAAACCCACACAGACACGGGTAGAACATGTAAACCCCACAAAGAAAGGACCTGGCCTGGGATCCGAACCCAAGACCTTCTTGGTGTGAGGCAGCGGTGCTAACCACTGCACCACCGTGCTGTCTTAACAAGCTACCGAGTACGATCTACTCACATTTCCAGCATGACGTCGTTGAGGTAAATTCCGTCCACAAGCTCCACGTATTCCGACAGTTTACTGCCATCCCGTGTCTTCAGCGGAGACATCGTCTTCACCTGGAAGTCAGAGTCATGCGACACATAAGTCTTTTGACCCGTTCCCTGTTTACTTCCTTAACTACCCCATATATCCTCGCCACTTCCGGTGCCATTCATTTTGCCGTGTCTTTGACTATTTTTCAACAGGTCTTATCTGCGGGAGCACACACCTACCGCGTCATTTTAAAAGGGTGGTGATAACTTGCTGTGCTATTCCACACTGAAATGCTCTTGTGTGGAACTTTGCCCCACAAACACATGATTCAGTAATCAGCGCAACTCATTTACTCATTCAAGTTGGATTTAACAGTGAAGCAGCCATCCCAATGGTCCAGAAGAACTTACGGGGAGCGGCGGCGGCTAGCCTGGGAAACCAAACCAAACAAATCGTTATCCAATCACAGTACAGTAGGCGTGACAAGTGATGGAGTAGAAAGTATCACCGAAGGACTCCAGACCTGGACATGGACGATTCGTTTGAGTTGGCTTGCCAGGCTAAACCGTCTTGATAGTGGACACATTGTACCAGTGGTCCTCACCAGTGTTGGGCAAGTTCACTTTCAACATGAACTTGTTCAAATGTCAGTTCAGTCCTTGTTAAATAAATGTTCATTCATGAGTCATAGCCCATGGGCCTTCATTTTGAACTGTGAACATGTGGTTCCTTAAAATATACGTTTTACTCCTTTTTTCATTTTTTTTTCTTACATTGCCCTCAGCCATAATTAATGTTTTTTTTTATTAATGTGATATTTAGCTGCTTTAATGTTGGGTAAGTTTGGGGGCTGGGTTAGATTTGCAGGTGGAATGTGCTTTTTTTTTTTTTTACTTTATTGCTGTGTTTTCGCTCGGAAGGCTTTTGAAATCTGATATGAACAAATCTGAACTAAAATACAGTGCAGTACAATAACCTCAAAAAAAAAGAGTGCATCCACAATTATATATCCATCAAGAAAAATGAACGTCTCGTTCACGTTCGCCTAAAATGTGACGGAGTTCATGAACCATCGTTCTTTGAACACGTTCTGGCACAACACTGGTCCTCACACACTCGTCTCCATACATCTGTTCCTTGGTACTTTTTCATTATGTCTACATATGCCAGTGTGGAATGTCCTTCTGACCGACAGCGGCCACCGCAACAATTTGCTGGCTGCCAGCTCACGACGACTTTGATGTCTTGACGTTGTACAACCATGTGGGTTTTTGAGAGCTTCTGCCCGTGTCATTGAAGCAATTAGTTGGAAAACACATCACAATATTGTGATTTTTGTGCTCGGTGCCCCCATTAGTTTGATATTAACCAATGCACACAGGCAATGTTATGGCTCAGTGGTTACGTGGAGAATTCAGCCCTGAGCCCTGACTTAAAACCAATAATTGTGATAAACAGAATAGGGCTGCAATGATTAGTCGATTAATCGTTGACTAATCAATTATAAAATTAATCGCCAACTAATTTAATAATCGATAATCGCCAAGAAATCGAATCAGTGTTATTGTCAGCACTTTTGTGCTTACAACACCCCCTTTTAGGCCAGGCAAATTTGAAATGAAGTATGAATATCAAGAAAACCATCTTAATTGTTGGCACATTTGCTGTTTAACAAGACCAAATTTGACTACACTTCAAGGTGACAAGATTAATCTCTTGTCATCGTTGGTTTTTGAGAATATTTTGGGTATTTTTCTGAGGAAAGAAATCCTACCTATTAATCGACTAATCGCTTCAATAATGGGCATCTAATCGATTATTGAAATAATCGTTAGTTGCAGTCCTAACACAGAAGCATATCTGCAAAACACACTCCTAGAAGACTTGGTAAGAGGTCAAAAAGCAGAGGTTGGCAACCCAATTCATCCATGAATGGTCAGGACTTGACCTACCAACCCTAAACAGAACAACGCGAGACTGCAAGGGTGACCCTTACCCCCCTCCCCCATGTCTGTGTACAGTCTGCTACAAGCAGGGACAGTGGTTAGAGTCCTGGTAGAGACTGAATGGGGGAAATCGTGTAGCTCACTGTCTGCACAAAAGGCTCCACTCTGGGAGAGAGAGGAGTCATGTTCAACAGCTTTTTTTAAAAGATGCTAAAGAGAGACTCATGCGTCCATTCAAACATTGTGATAGACTTCTCAACAAGCGCAATAGTAAAACATAATTTTATGCTAGGTCTGATCTTCAAAATCATCTTATCCCTTGGCACTCATTGCAGTGAATCTAATTCCCCTTAAATATTGGTTGAACCCCCTATCTTCAGTCAAATTATGGGTCTTGGAGGTTAACCAACACCTACCCTAACCACTACCCTAAGCCCTTTCCTTACTCCTACTCTAATCCTAACCCCTTCCCTAACCTCTAAACGACCCATAATTTCTCAGCGATTTAATAGTGATTTCGGAACATAGGGATTTCAGAACATAGGGGTGTAAATTTTGATGGGACTGCACAAAGCCTATGGCTAACATTAGAAATGGGACGCAGCAATAAGGGGGCTCATTCATTCTTGACTACATTGTGGCAAAGCATCTTTGGGTATTGAAATAGGTCAAAAAAATAACTCATAAGTCATAATAAAATGTTGATGTAATGTAACAATGTATCGAGACAGGTGTGGCTGGTAATAAAGGTCTAATAAAAGAACGGTAATAATGGGGTTAATTGGTCCCACTCACCCAGCACACCAGAGGACTGAGCATAAACTGCTCCAGAAGCGGAGAAAAAACCTCGCTCTCCATCTTGGTCGACCTCCCCGGAGGAAGACAGCAAAGGGGGCAATGAGAAGAGAAGCAGGGAAGGATGAGAGGAGGAGGAATAGCCGTCTCCCCGGTGGAGAGGAGCGGGGAACGAGAAGAGGAGCAGTCACCTCCCCGGTAGAGGGGAGCAGGGAAGGGATGAGGAGCAGCCGCCTCCCCGGTGGAGAGGAGCGGGGAAGGGGCAGGCTCTCCGTGTCTGTTATCCAGACATCTTCATTCCTTCACTCCCCGAGTCAGCAGCCGCCACACCCCCCAGCCCACCCGGCGTCCTGCCCGGCTGTTTTCCACCAGGTGCCGGAGTGCCGCTGCGGAGGTGACCAACCCACTGACGGGGCTGCTGTATCCCAGAGAGCAGGATCTCCTTCAGCTGGGAGGAGGATCTCCTTCACCCGACAGGAGGATCTCCTTCACCCCGGGGGGAGAGCGAGACGTTGCGGCAGTAGCAGCAACAGAAGCCGGGGTCCCCTCGGGGGAGCGAGCACAAAGGACGCGCGGGGGGGTATTCCGTGAGATGTGGGAGGTTTATCCAGAGCAGCGAGGGTTTCCTCGGGGGCGGCTCCGTGTCCGGTGAGCCATGTGGCGGGTGATCATGCTCGGCGGAGCGGCTCCCGTACGGGTCCAGGTGGCTCCCGTCCTAGCGGCGTCCGGCGTGTGGAGGCGCAGCTTGCTGGAGCCCAAAGCCTGGCTGGCCGAGTAACCAATGGGAAGCCAGGACACATACGAGTGGTAGATGCTGACCAACCATGGACCATGACACATATGAAGACCCAGCCCCCCCCTCGCGCTCTCTCTATATCTCTCCCTCTCTCTCTCCCTCACGCTCTCGTTCCTTCTCTCTCTATCTCCTAAGCTTTATGTATCTCCACCAGACTCTCTCCCTCTTTCTTTCTCACGCTCTCTCCCCGTCTTTGTCATGCTCGCTCTCTTATTCTCCCTCTCCCTTTCTGTCTCTCCTCCACGGACTCTCTCATCGTTTCTTTCTCAATCCTCATTCCATTTCTCTC
>OMKY01243999.1:0-20202 GCA_900302395.1 Bregmaceros cantori | reverse complement strand
CTGAATGGCGTGGCTCCGATCAGCAACGTCATCTCCTGTGTCCCTTAATGTAGACTGCAAGAGACACCGGATCAGAGTCACACCATCAACATAATAAATCTTTGTTCTAAATCCTTGTTAAAAGTCTCCCAGCTTCTAAAATTTTAAAGAACTTCTTAGTAGGAGAAGAGAGTTGTGACTCCACAGAAACCAAACTAATCTCCCTCCTTAGAGTTTCACGAGCCATCACAACCGCCACTTTGCGACAGTGCAGCAGCACATGCTCTACAGTTTCCCGCTCTTGGCAATAATCACATAGCCCAGTCGGATGCCTACCAATCAAAACTCAAACTCAAACTTTATTTATTTGTATAGCACTTTTCATGCAGAGCAACACAAAGTGCTTTACAGAGACAGAACATTGAACAGAACAACGTCACCCACAGCCTCCCAAATCAAACACACTCGCATACACACACACAGACACACATGGAAACACATACAGTGGGCTGATGTACCGATGACGGTAACATCCTAGTTACAAGCTAGATCAAAGAGATGTGTCTTGAGCTTCAAGTGGAGAGTACTATGTAGTCTAGTATGGGCAATACAAACTCTTGTCCATAAATCTTTTCTTCGACTTTCCATGACACTATGCCTACTTCTATTAACCTCCCTTTGCATATTATATAAGTGGTGTCGATTGCTAGAGCTATCCCAAAGAGCCTGCCACTCCTAGCAAATAGAAAAATGTAAATGATTTCGCTTCAGACTGTCCGAGAGGGACAGGATAAACCTGTTCCATCAACAAGGCTTCCTTTGCTTATTTAATTGATCCACTTTCTCATTCCCTCTCACCCCTTTATGAGCTGGGACCCACATAAAAACAACTTGAAAAATGCTATCCAGGATGGAAAGCCTATATAATGTTTTCAGTTTCAGTTTTCCAGTAGTAGATCTTTCCTAGGAGTTAGGTCCTAAGCGATTCCAGCACCGTCTGTGCAAATCACAGATTTGCTAATGTGTCGATTTGTTGTAACGCTATAGTAATTGCCAAAATCTCAACAGAATTTCTTCTTCTTGGTACTTTGTACCTCCGTTACACTGATAGGAGTGATACATTGACGTGATGTCATATAGAGAGGAGTGTCAAGTTTTGGTCAAGTTATGATAATGATGAGAGTAAAATCATAAGTCAAATCGACAAGAAGAAGAAGACAGAAGAACGCCCCCTCTGTGTGCTGCAGAATGGCCGTTAAACGACAAGAAGAAGAAGAAGAAGAGCAAAGGAAAATGAAGATTGTTGACGCATCAAGCTGGTGTCTACTTGCTGGATAAAAGCAACAAACTCTGACACAGGAGTGTTGTGAAGAAACCTTTGGTTCTAGTGTGTGTGTGTGGGTGTGTGTGCGTTTGGTAGAAAGTTCTAGCATATGCCCACTGGAAACAAACTGGCACTCGAGAAACCGTTTGAGATTATTGTCTTGTTGTGCAATTTCTTGAGTTTCAACATCTGGATGGAAGATGAAGAACAAGGAAGATAATCTTTATTAGTTGTAGAACGGCTCCTGAGAAGGTAGATCAGCTCTGTCTCCGGGGATCGTAATGTCTCAAATTCACAAATGAATCCAAAATGGAGGTTGAAAATGTAAATTGTTACATAATAAGTACCAGTTCTCTGTGTCACCAAACAACTCTGCAAAATGGACATTTTATTTTATTGGTGGTACACAGAGGTAAGGATAATAAAGGATTTAATCCCCAGCTATTTTGTTCTGCAGTGACACCCTCGGACTACAACATGAAGTTGCGGTCGCGGCAAATAAAACATGTCCACCATTTGGGAGTCCAGGGTAAGCATATCAATATTTCTGTTGAGTCGCCTCACTTGAAAAACAATGTCTGAACTGTACTGGAAAGGGTCCTTGTAAGGAGTCAATGAGGGCTGTGAAACTTTGTTAGACAATAGTATTTTGAGATACAGAATTTATATAAATACATAATGAATATACTTGTTTATTATTAATAACCTTTTTTTTAAAACTATAATGTATATTTGTCTCACCAATGTATCCCATATCCCAAATTAAACATAACGTGAGATACTGTAGTGAATGGTGCCGCTGTGGCTGGGTGGCACGGAGCATGCTGGGTACGAACCCCTTAGTGACCGAGGTGTCACTGACAGCTCTGTACATATACGATCTGGATGACGCTTGACAAGTAGCCAAGCTTGTTGGCCTCTTGTTGACCGCATCCAGACGTATTTCCCCCAAGTGGTCCTTCCCGCTCCTTCATGTGGGGGTGCCCCATCATTACATTGGTATCAGAAGTGGGATTGCGCCGTTCGGTCAGATGGTGGGGGACACGTGGAGCGGAAGCTGGGCTCCTGAGGACGGAAGCCTTTTGGGAGGGGGCAGTGTAGTGAATGGTGCCGCCGTGGCTGGGTGGCACGGGGCATGCTGGGTACGAAACCATTAGTGACCGAGGTGTCGCTGACAGCTCTGTACATATACGATCTGGATGACGCTTGACATCCAGGCTGTATCCAGGCTGGGCCTCTTGTTGACCGCATCCAGACGTATTTCCCCCGAGAGTTCCTGCCTGCTCCTCCACATGAAAAAATTCAGTTCCAAAGTTGGTAGCAGGTTTTAGTTGTTCCTACCGAATCAACTAGCTCAAACTGGTCTAAGGCCAGCTGATACTTAGCTGGTCAACCAGCCAGATCAAGGAGGTCTAAATTGTAATCTTCAATATTGGGCTGTTGCACGCGACACCATAGCCTGGCGGCGGCAGCCAAACTTAACGGCGCGCTCCCTGCAGTTGTTCAGGTCAGTTTATGTCAATAAAGATTTTGAAAGAAAACCCGAGGGTAATCACGGGGAAGTTCCTACATTTAAACGACACGATCTATTTGAATCATAGTTTTCAACATTGAATCCACGAAGTACAATAGACTACTGTTTTAAAAGACAAATTATAAAAAATAAAAAATATATCGCATTTGCAGTTCCACAATCGCCGGGGTGGATAATGTTCCTTGGTCATTGTGCCCTAGCTCAACACATGACTCTCTTCCATTGAACTTCGAGCGATTTGTATGAAATCGTTGTCGAGCGACACATCATTGGCGGCTGCTGTGTTTGCAAATGGAAGACGATGCGACGAAGGCTGTTGTGTGTTGTCGAGAAATGTAACGTTTTATACTTGAGGTATGGGCCAATTTACCGAGGGAACGTTTGACAAATGCTTCCTTCCTAGTGTTGAGTCTCATTAGCCACAATATCTGCAGAAAGCCGCGTCATTAGTCGACGCATTGGCCTGACCTCAGGTAACTGCGTCCTCACCGCGCCGGACCGCTAGCACAGCCAGGCTGCTAGCTAGCTAGGCCGACAGGTTAGCTCATGCTTGTTCCAGACCCTTTCCTAACTAATTACTATTTGACGGTGTGATTCGATGTTTTAGTGGTTGTAGTTAGGCGATACACCATTTAACGTAACCGTACCTTAGACGGTAGTCCACGTTTATTTTACCGAAACGAATTTCCTCAACGAATTCCTTTATGCCCTTTTATAATCCATTCTGTTTGTAGTAAGTGATTGGCGTTTTTCGATTGCCGTTCAGTGCACATCATTAGAAGCTGGAGACATCGAATTCTTAATCCAGCCAATAATCTGAATTGTGTACAATGCCTATCGTTGTACAGTCTAAATCTGACTGAAATTAAGTTGTGTGACTAAAATGCCAAGCTTTTTCAAGATGTTTCCTGTGCAATGTGGTGAGTGAGCAGTCTTGCCGACAGTTTTGAATGAGCTCCATACTGCAGTAGCTCATACAGCAGTTCTTGGTTATCTTACATTTTTCTCATTTTATGTTGGTGAGTAATCACAAGTTTTGACGTCAGCGAAAATTGATTTAAAAATCGTAAGATAAATAAGAAAAAAAAAATTCTGCAATTGAGAACCCAGTTTCTAAACTTCTTGATTAAACAGCTTAAAAACAATATTCTGCATCCTTGAAAAAACATGTACTTAGTTAAGTCTTTGAGCGCCACAGACTTCTGCAGACCTCTTACAGAAAATTGATACTTCCAAAAACGTCCTGAGGCATATTTTTTAATTCTGAAATTTTAACCATTCCTAAAAATAGATTTTATTACATTTTGAGCTGTTGTGTTCAGTTATCATTTGTGAAGAATTTGTTGCTGGACATTCAAACAACGATGCCAATTTTTATAAGTTTAATATGGTGGACACTGAAAAAAGTTAATGAGCATCTCATGAAATTGAAATTCAAGACTTAAATATATTCAATTACGGTCATGTCTGCAGTCTACTAGACCTGCAACTAACGATTATTTCAATAGTTGATTAGTTGTTGATTATTGAAACTATTAATCGGTTGGAAAATGTTCCTTTCAAAATCCCCAAAATATTTACAGCGACACAGAAATGAATCTTGTCAATTTGAAATGTACATTTGTTGGCTATCGTGAACCAAAATTGACTACAACAATTTAGTTACTATTTTATGCAAACTCATTACAATACATTTTTATGCTAATATTTCCACTATATTCATCTTTTTAAATCAATAATGTTTAATTATTAATCATATTTTGGCCATTCAGAAATTATTGAGTAAAATTAAATTTGTGTAGACCAATAGTGGTAATGTGAGCAAAAAACTGCTGACAATATCAATGATTCAATTCCTTGGCGATTACCAATTATTGCATTAGTTGTCAACGATTAATTGAGTAATCGTTGCAGCGTTGCATGTGAATTTTTTGTGAAAATACACTATTTTTGCAACAGCAGCTGATTGATTATCTCCATGCTATCATGAAAACATGATTTGGCAGATGACATACAATGAATTAGTCAAAACGTTGGGACTGCAAGAGGCCAGAAACTACATAGTACGACAGTAGAACGTTAATAAGCACTGATTTTCTTTGTCACCCTCTTGTCTTTCTCTCACACACACACCTTCATGTCACAGACTACTGTAGCCGCGAATATACTGTCAGAGTAACCAGTGTATTTTTGACATGAGCAACCTTTTTAGAGGACGTCGTGCAGATTTGGGCGTAGCGCAGTGTGTTCCACGGGCGCTATTTCTGTGGGAAATGATCACCGAATCACATTTTCCTGGAGGGACTAATCCATGTATATTCCCAAGGCTCCTGCAGGGACTCTCCAAACACTGTTCCTGCTATTCCATATCTGCTTAAATGGACGGGGTGCAAGGGTTGTAGAAGCTCTACTGTAGTTGTTAGAATGTAATGTTTTAAAAATGTAAATATGGCAGAGGACACCGTCTCGCATAAGTTTTATCTGTTGAGATATTGCAAAAGATTTACTACCATGGTATACTAGTACTGTCGTTTATGTGACCACAACACGCGCACACGCACGCCATCCAATTAATACTCAAATCCTACTTTTATTTGAAAATTAATCTGCTGGGATTCAACAGTTTAGTGATGTTGGGTGGCATTTGTAGTCAATCTGATGAGTTTAGATTTTGCCATTTCCACCAAATCAAATGTATATCAGTGTATATTGGTAGTTCAGTTCGCTTGACATTATTAAAGGAAAATGACAAACATGAGCGAAAATTAATTGTGAAATGTTTTTCCCTGATGTTAGCCTAGTCGGACCTATTTTGCCGAGCATTCACTCTGCACTCAGCTGTGCTTTGTCAGCAGACCATAGCACAATGGACCCAAACAATGAATCACTTCCAATTTTTTCCTTTTAAAATTCGGTATGCGAGTTGTTGCACGACCGAAATTTGGGGGCCACAAAGTGAAATGCAGCAATTTTTAGTTGCTTCCAGCTTCATCCCTGTTTTGGCTCTGTGTGGCAAGGATATGCTCCCAAAGTACAACTGTGTGCCAGGCTGGGTGTACGCATGCAGGCCAGAGATGTATGTATGAAATTGGCTAAGAGCAGGGAAGAATATTAGTTCAGTTTGAACATTCAGTATTTTACTCTTTAAGTTCATTGTCGCCTCTTCAAATTCAATGGCAGCTTAGGATGGGCAAGTCTCCGAAAACATCCTAAAGGGCTTGGGCATGGTGACGCCACTGGCAGCCTATGCCCATGGATAACTATTTGAATTATAACTTTCATAATGGCAATCTTATGCGTACCGGTATATCGTTTTCTGTCTTTCGTCTAGTATGTCTGCGTATAACCCACCTTTTTTAGTTTCTAACATTATTTACATTTTAACATCTCGTCCTCTTTTTTTTTTTTTTTTTTTTTTTTAAACGCTCCAGGTGTGCAGTTAAAGTTATATGTAAACAAACTGCAGTGCGGCTGTCAAAATGGCTGCCATAATGTCACATGCCCAAGCCCTATTATTTGGCAATGTTGGATATGTAGAGATCAAAGGGATCAAAGATGGACTCCAAATGCTACCAACTTGTCAATGTATGTTAATGGTCGTAGTTCACCCCACCAGTGAGGAACACTTCGAACATACCCAGGAAATCTTGCCTATTGCATCACATTACATTGACACAAGGTAGTGTGATGCTTTGCCGGAAGGGGTGCTGCCTTGGCCCAGTTACCTTTTTCAAGGTTTTTGCAATAATGTTTGGAAAAACGTGCTTTGCCCCCGTGCTATTCGTTATGGGTAATATTCCAGGCCCATATAAATGTAATACTCCTCGCTAGTCTGCATCGTCTGACTGTCGATTCCTAGCATGAACCACAATGCCTTGTGCAGATTAAGAATAACCTCGGTGCCGCAGTGATGTCATGACGTGGCGGATTGATGCGCTGAGGCAGTAGACTACTGTCAAGATGATGGAGGGCTCTATACTGTATATAAAGTCAAAGTAGATGCTTCTGCAGCACACGGAGGGTAAGGAACAGACTCCATAACAAACTGGGTGCATTGCCGTTAATGGAATATATTTTTGTCAGAAAGCGTCCTCCCAAACACAAACGTTAAAACTCGGCTATAGCGTCGCAGGTGCGCTCGTGATGTTGCTTCAAGGGACTCCAAGTCACCCCTCATTGTATGTAGCGACGGATGTGATCATTGTGATGTAATGTTTCCTATTCGTCACGACGAGGGTCTCTAGCCACATGACAAGTCAAGCACCAATTGTTGGAGTGTAGTTGAAGTCCCTGAAACTCGACCATTTTTGCAGCCCCAGCAGCTAAATATGCTGACTTTAGGCAATTATCCACGGCAAATTTAGCGGACCTATAGTGCGCGAGTTCCACACAGACCACACACAAACAGCTAACGTGCAAGGCTGTGCCGAGTCACCGTCACACTGCATGTAGAAAACTGAAGAGGAGGGAAAAATATCTATGTATCCGCGAGGTCCATTGTCGACGTGCATGCATGTGCTTGACAATGGTTGCGTATTGGATGCTCCAGCCAAATGAATTCACGAACAGACGAGTGGAGAGAAGAGAGTACAGATATGTTCATTGACATCTGTAAAACAATTTAGACAATTTACTCTGTGGAAAAAGCACCCGCTAGCTGGCCCCGTGGTGTAGCGGTTAAAGCAGCCCCATACAGTCGAAAGATTTGACAGAGTAGGAAGAAAGCGAGCAAGCAAAAACCTTGTTTTTTTTGCACAGAAAAGCGGATCAGGCAACAGCAGTGGTATGTGCCGCAATGAAGTGTATTCTGTAACGACACAACCTTCCAAAGTCCTACACACACACACACACACTGTGACACACAGCAGCGTTGGAGGACAGTCAGGTTGACTGTCTCCGCTGAACTGAAGACAGCGCTCAGGGGGTTTCCCCTGTGGGAACGCCCCCTGAGAAACGCTTCGCTACCGATCAATCAGGGCGCCACGCATTTGATCTACCCAATCAGTTTGAAGCAGTGGCTGACCAATCCTGGCCCTACACCCCGGCTACAAGCCGCGGAGCTCTAGGGGCCGGCTGGGATCAGCTTTCAATCAGGCATGGGAATTTTGAGTGGTACCGAGGTATCGGTGTCGTAGAAACGATTAAAGCGTATGGATGCTTATGCGTCCAGAAAACTCCAGCTCCCTATCGATGTAGTGGAGCAGAGGCTTTAGTTACCTCCCCGGCTCCCCAACACATGGAGTAACATGTCTAGGATTTTTGACCAGATGTACTTGGTGGTTCGAATCCCGGCTCAGTCTTCATGCCGAAGTGTCCTTGGGCAAGACACTGAACCCCATAATGCTCCCAATGGGTCGTGGCAAGTGCCTTGACTGACCGCTCATTGAAAACAAAGAAAACAAGTGGTAGAAAAGTGCTATATAAATCCGGATCATTCAAAGTACCGGGTACTTGCACTTTAAAAATCAGACTCTTGGTGGCAGCTGTAGCAAATTAAGATTTATTGGAGTGATCTGTGATTGTGAACGTTGGTCGACACACATCAAATAGGCATTGTTGTTGACCTTTGAGAATCTCACGCAATTGAGTTGAACTAAAGATTTATTTTATTTCCCCTTTCCCTCGCCCTTGGAATGCACGTCGGTTCCATGGTGCACGCTGTCCTCGTACAAATTTGGTCATACATAAATATAATCCAGCATATACTTGATTTTGTTATATTTATTTCAGTCCATTCATGGTGAGTAGTTTGGAGAATTGGAAATGCTGGTTTTATGTCATGTTAGTATAAGACATTAGGTGTGGATAATTTTATTTCCATTTGTAGAGGAAATTAATGTTTTCATCATAACTAGTTCAGTTGTATAGTCAGCTGTATAATCTACTGCCAACAGGGAGAGAAAACCCAACACAAACCCGTACGCTTCAAATGGCACCACAGAGCCCTCTTCATTGAAAAACTATCAACTATTTCACTGCCTTGAAGCAGAAGCCGCCTCCATGTCCCCCTGGATTGTGATGCATCTACTATATTTGACACTTCTATGCATACCATAGCATCATCATCATCATACACTACCTCCGCTTCTAGCACAATATGCAGCAATATGGGTCATCCTTCTGCAGAGGCACCGATCCAGTGTTTTGTTTAGGTTTGTTAGGTCCGTTCCATTTGTAGGTATTTAAGTGAAGTGTAGGAATGGCAGCCACCGCATCTACCGCATCCGGTTTCTCTGAATCTTCATTTGAGTGCATTACGACTTTAATAATGACTGTACAGTACAATCAGTTTACCACTGAACTCTTTGACACTGACATTATTATTACAAAGATGACTTAATAAAGCACACAGTGTCTGGTTTTTGGTCAGTATCCTTGAGCCGTTTTGCTCATTTCTCTTTTGCAGCTCTTCTCTTCATAAGCTTTAATTTATACATGTAATTTGACAGTTGATTTTTAGATCCAGTGATCCAAACTGCTTTTTTGGTGCATTTGAATTCAAGACGACTCCATTCTGACTCTGAAGCCACACTGATGTCTTTTTTGCTCTGCTTACTGTTGGCAAGTACGCTTGGTATTCTGGTACTCTGGACATCTCCACGGTTCTGCATTTGTTTCTCCCGGCCCGTTACAATAACAATTATTTTACTCAACAATGGGATTGCCGGACTAGAAAATGTGACAGACCATGAAACCAGCAAGGAAACTTGCTATCACCCTAATATAGTAAGGTCATTTGAGAAGACACCAATTGACTACTAGATGTGCAACGGATCGTGGTTGAGCCATGATCCATACAGATAAACATGCATGGTTCGAGACACGTCGGAACACACATGCGTTTCATGCAAGCACAGAGAAGGTGGGGTGGGAAAGGGGGAGAGACCGCACAAGCATTTACTGCAGCTTACTTTTGGTTTTGTTCGTCTGTACGGGGCAGAGTCTTGTGTGTGTGTGTAGGTGTGTGATTCTGCTTCATTGCCTATAATAAATCGGATAAATGTAAGTATAAAAAATCAGTGTGTAATTCAGTATGATTTTGAGAAAAACAGCAGCTTATACATGTTCAATTGAAATATATAATATTTAACATAATTCAAGTTGTAAATCGTTATTTTTGTGACAAACGTATCCCCATGCACTTGAAGCTGATTAAACATTTCAAAGAGTTAATTTTAAAGTTTAAGTTCATTTTAAAGTTTTAATAAACAAAAGACAAACATAACATTTATTTAGTTATTTCATTTTTGAGATGATCCATAAATATGTGCTCTGTGATCCCTGGATCGATCCGAACCGTGAGTCTTTTGATCTGTTGCACCTCTTGACTACCGTGTTGTTTGCAAGCAATATAATTTGCCACAACATGACTTTTCATCCAATTATAACCTTGCAGCACCAATATTTTTTCAATATTTTGCCTGCCTACACACATCTTTCAAAGCAGTGCTGCCCAATATCTGTTTTATTAAAAAATTATTTTAAAATGTTTTAAACAAAATAATTTAAGAAAAAATTCCAGCCTGAACTTCTTCATAGACATGAGCAGTAGAAGTACAACTTGACATAAGGCAGAAACTTAACTAGACACCTGCTAGCGACTTGTATAGCACATACTCGACCCAGACAAGGGTAGATATTTGGTTTCATACAAATTATATTTTTTGTATGAAACCATGTTGTGGCACTATTGGTGCGAGTAGAGCCAAGTTTGTTTCGAATAGTGCAGCAACCTATTAAAAGAATTTGATAACCAACCTCCATTTGGTTCGAGTATCATGGAAGTTGGTCTGTCCCAACACACATTCAGCATTGTGAAAACGCTTTATATCTTGCTATTTCAAATCCTTATTATAGACATAGTGGCTACTTTATTTGGATTTCATCATGTTCCACTGACCATAGTCATTAACCTAATTGATCTAACCATAAGCATTATTATAATCACAGCCTAATCATT
The DNA here is from genome assembly GCA_900302395.1 of Bregmaceros cantori. Taxonomy (NCBI): domain Eukaryota; kingdom Metazoa; phylum Chordata; class Actinopteri; order Gadiformes; family Bregmacerotidae; genus Bregmaceros; species Bregmaceros cantori. Next base: position 9,405 of record OMKY01243999.1, on the reverse strand, counting down.
AATCACATAATTTCAACATTAATTAAAAATGGAATATTTGCCGTATGCGGCACTTCAACCCAAGAAGATAATCAAAGTGATTATCTTCTTGTGACTTGATGCTGTTCTTTTATAATTTTATATACTGCAACCTAGAAACTGAATGGACCTTTCTTGTGCCCAGTGAACTCATTTCACTGTGCAGCTTGGATGTTTGTTTTTTTTGTTTTTTTTTAATCTCTTTAAATCATTTCTCCGGCATAAGCACCATTTTCATTGACAGGGTTAGTTTGAAAGAGTGATGACGGAGATCGGGGAAGACATTGCAGAAATGTCGCCAAGGGTTTGGTGGGGGGGGGGGGCTTCGATGCTGCCCGTGCTGGTGAAATAAGTCACAGCCACAGGTGCCGTGCGCAGATTTCCGACTCAACCACAGAGCCAGGACTCTGCATTGTTTTATATATTCACTCATTGCTATACTGTTTGTTTTGGGTAATTGTAAATTGCATGCCTCAAATTTTATTGTTTTTGTTGCTTGTTACTTATTTACTAGTTTGCTCATCATGCTGTATTCTAACGGCAACTACCAAATGAACATTATTTCCCTTTTGGGATTATTGAAAGTATTCTGATTATGAATTATCTAAACTCGTTGGAATTATGTGATTTAAAGTTTTGAGTAATTCAAGATTAATCCCTCATCAGATACCTCTGCATTACCTAAAAATGTACTTTTATTTCATTCGGCCAAATGTTCAAATGTATTGAACCCAGGGTAGTTTAAGGCAATATTACTAGTTAAAATGGAAAATAATTTTAAAAATGTATTTTATTAAAATTTTCAGTGAATTATACTGTACACAGCTTTTAATCTAAGATCTCTACTGTCCATTTTTCCCCCTTAAAAACAACCCGATGGGGTTAAGTAATTGAACAGTAACATTCAAAACTGTCAACTCGCTATTTCTTAGGAATCCATGTTGGAATAGTGGGTAGGGGCTACTGGGTTGCTTCTCACAAATATGCCACATTATGGACAGTCCCAACAATGAAATGATTAATCACTGCCAATTATCCAATCATCAAATTAGTTTGTAATGAATTTATTAATTGATTACCATCGATTAATCGGTTACAGCTCTAATTCACTCACTCCATATCCTGTAACAAGCTACATGTTGACATTTTAGATGAATACTCAACAATCCTTACTGTCTAGGCCAGTGGAGGGCTGGTTGGCCGCAGTGTGGTATGAAATCTGGGGCCAGGCTAGGCTTTCAGATTTTAATGACAAATGAGTGTACCATCTAAATAAATGACGATATTTGAATCCACTACAATTCAGACATGTTCGGCGGGCTGGATTAAAAAGCCTAAGGGGCTGCATATTACTTGCGGGCCGTAGTTTGAATGAATGGTTTTATGGGCGCAGTGCGATTTTAGGCATAAGTCTTTTTCCAGCCTATCCCTAACTATACACAAAAAACAAATGCCCAGCTCTGGCCTAGTCCTATAGTAGTAATTTTGTCCGCACCCAGCAGTAAAGGGTGACCACTAGGGGTGCACCGAATAGGTTTTTTTTTTTCTTCCATTTTTTTGTTTGAAAGCATTGAAGCTAAGCCACCGCCTTGCGACTGGAGAGTCTGGGGGGGGTTTTGGTGCTTCGTTCTGTCCTTTGCAGTGTCCCTGGAAGGTGTCGGGTTTGTGGCCGCGCCTAGCCGTTGCTAGGCTAGGGGCAGCAGCCGGCGTGTTGTTTGGGGGTGTCGCGGGCAGCAGAGCTTGTCCGATCCTGACCAGCCAAAATGTGACGGTACCGAGACATTAAAAAAACCCATTGCCTATAATGCACCGCTAGTGAACACTTTGATAGGATTTTCAGAGTAGGTTACAAGGTTGGCCTGCATCTCCACACTGCTTATTTGGACCCCACGGTGAATTCCCTGTAAACAGAATATGCATTAATTTGAAAATTGCAGAATTAGTTGCAAGTGTTAAGACTCTGTTTCAACAACCGCTAGTTTGATCATCCATAGTTGAATGCAATGCATACAATTTGCACTCATAGTGGCCTTGCAGTTACTAATTCCAAATGTGTTATCAATGCCAGAATGCAATACCACCTTTTAAATGTAAGCGGTTACTTTAGATTACTTGATTACTAGTCACTAGTTCTGATCTGGGTTGTCCCAGATCACTTTACATAGCTTGTGCCAGTGTCAACATTGTTTTTTTCTTTCTTCTGCTTTAATGCTGGCAGTACTACTGCCATTGTATAGCCAGTTGTTTTGAGGTTTGGAGCCGTTGGTTAAGACCATTAACACACTTTTATTACCAGAGATGAGACCAAGTCCCTCGTTCAAATCTCGAGTCTTCTTGGGCAAGTCACTTCAAGTCCCAAGTCAACTCAGAGTCAAGTCATCATTAACATGCTGTAATTTTAGCTCCAGAATCTGATTTTAGCATTCTAGCATTAGTTGTGCTTTTATAATAGCATTGTTTGCCTTTTTTGCTACTTTATTAAAATCAGATTTTGAAGCTAAAACTACAGCATATTAATGACTTGACTTGGGACTTGATTTGGCCAAGAAGACTTGAACGAGGGCTTTGGTCGCATCTCTGTTATTACTTTTATTAAGCCCATTACACACTTGGTTTGCTAGTGTCAATACAATATAGCAAGACCCAGCTTCTCAAATATTGCACAGATGCTGGAGCCATCTCTACAAACAAGCGGCTTGGACATGAGGGAGTGCGTTCTGATGCATTGTGGGGCATTCAGTGACAACTGGCCTGCACCTTAGATGAGATGGACATCAATACACCTGAGTACCCTTCAAATAGCGCCTGAGCTATTTGAGTGGAATTCATTCAGGCACCTGATGTCGAAAAATATTGATATTGAACCGTGCCGTTCATATCACTGATTATCACATATACTTCAGTATGAAGAGTGATTCTTTTGTCTGAAATTGGTCTGTCAGGAAAACCATTGTTAATTCTCAGATTTGCTTATTTGATTTTTATTATTTTGTGGTGGGAGGAGTTTGGTCTTGTTGAATACAGACATAAACCTGAAAAACAAAATGTCTCAAAGTAGTTATTTATTTATTTATTTATTTATTTATTTCATCTATTCAAGACATCAACTAAAGTGAAAGAAGTTGATACAGGCTAGGCAAATATAGAGACATTGTCTGAGAATGGTTTGCATTCCATTTGATCTTAGTAGCCAAATCACAAAATGGCAAGCTCTTGCCGTTCACAGTCTGTTGCAAGTTAAGACCGTAATTGTGATCAAGGATCTTAAGAAGAATTTACAAAATACTGAAAAAATGTAAAGGCAATGCGCCAATCCGTTTTCAACCTTTTATATCAAAAAGGTGTGTATCTATGCCAAAATGTCATTTATACACTCTTTGAATTTGTTATTGGTTTTACTGCTGTTAACGCAAACCATTCCTCTCTATAACACCGCAGCTGCCATGGACCCCAGTTTGGATACAGGACAAGACAATGGGAATTCAGGTAGATCTACTGATTTATATTGACAATAACTGGGATTTTCTGCAGTCTCATCATACGTTTTGGGGGCAATTTCAATTGTTTTGGACATTTGGCCATATTCTGAGTCAGCAAGGATTCTACTCAGCCTGCAATGTTTGTGCGACAGTTGAGTGGAGGCTGGTGAAAATTAATTCTTCAGCCTTCATTGCGAAAGATTTTGGCATCACAAAGGAGATCAATCATACCCTGCCATACCTTAAATGCCTTGGCCATGAAGGAAGAAACGTTTGTTCCTTTAGCACCATTCAAATTACCTGCTAGGGCCCCAGTAGGATACATTATTTGTTTTCAAAACATACCCTCGCAGCCATACAGCATACTTCATCTCCTCAGCATTTACAAACTTCCTGAATACTGAATATGGGCAAAAATTGAATTGCCATTTGAGTATTTTTTTTATTGATATTCTTGCTAGTCTTATATATTGTCTTGTGGCAATACATTTGGTTATGGTTTCGGATCCAAATATGCACCCCTATCAGACTGCAACAGTGATATGAAACCATTGCCTAAATATGGAATGTGGCACGCACAAGATATATTTTACATCATCCATGGCTACTGCCATGTCCTGATACTAGTATACTTGAGTTATGCTCCAAAACTGGGGTCCTTTAGAACATTTAAGTGAATTCTATAAATCTTGTGTAGATTATGTAAGATGATGTGAGTTACCTCATTTTCTTGTTCCATAGAGCATCAAAACAATTTGGAAGATGCCACTAAAGGTTCTACAAGCCTGTCCAGCATTAAAAAGTCTTGGGGATTCAGACGGTCGACAATAGCCAAGAGGGAATTCATGGAGGAGATGATTGACGTCGACCTCAACTCCCCGCCTAGGCGGAGAGTCAGTACTCGGCGCAACAAACAAACTCCCAAGCTAGCCGAGGAGCCCCCAACTAATCCCGAACCAGTTCCCATAGCCATCCCAGCCGTGGATAACCGTGAATTTTCTGCTCCATCCTCTCCTGCGGTTCCTCGTCCCAGCTTGGCTGGAACGGCCATGGATCCCAGCATGTGGCAGGATTTTGGCTCGGCGTTCCACACTGCCTTCTCCTTACTTGGAGGAGGCTTCGACGAACCAATGGATGCAACCGATGCCAACCCGCCCGAGGTTGACGAAGTCCCAGACACTGAAGAAACGCATACGAATGATGTAGCAGAGATGGCAGAGGATGTGCATAGTCGTGTGATTGAAGAGGATCCTATGGAGAATGCATCAGTGGAAGAGGTAAATGACTCCAGTCAGGACTTGATTATTGTCTCCAGTCAAGAGACAACAGACAGCGAAAGCATGACTCTACAGCAGCTTAAAGAGCAGCTAGCGCCTAGAGGCTGCATCACTGCTGGACGGGGCAAGGCCCGGAGCAAAGGCAGGGGTCGTAGAACAGCCAAGACAAAGGGGAGGTCTCGGGCTAGCCGAGGGCAGGCTGCTGATCTGGAGTCGAGCACCGCAGATGAAGTTGAAGAGCTTGCCGAGCCACTGCTGTCCATTGAACCCAGCCTAGAACCGGTGGTTGTATCTGACTCGCCTGTGAGACCTGTGAACTCTGACTCTTTGGTACTGGACGATGACGCCGACCTACTCTGCCGCTACAATGACTCACTAGATGAAGAACGGGCTACAGGATATTCAAGTATCTCAGACAGCGAAGGGTATGATCCTGACGCCCTCTACTGTATCTGTCGCCAGAAGCACAATAAGAGGTAAGTCTTTGTTGGCCATTCCACAGTTCAACAAATTGGTGTCACTGTCAATGGGCATATGAATTTGGAATTGAATTATCACCACTTGTGGTCAGCAAGTCCTTGGTAACTGGTATATAATGATGTTGGGAGCATTCGGAAATCATACCTTTTTAGATTTGCTATGTTGTTATACAAGACCCTGTCAACAGGGTCAGAGCAGTGACATACCCACCCTAAAGTGTCCAAACCATCCTTCATTCCAACAATTCTTGTGCAATGTCAGGTTCATGATCTCCTGTGATGGATGTCAAGACTGGTTTCATGGAGATTGTGTCAATATCACCGAAGCTCAGGGGCGTGCCTTGGAGAGGAGAGGTGACAAGTACGCATGCCCAAATTGCGCTGCCAAAGCCTCGCTCCCGGACACTCTCCCAGACCCTCTACCGGATGCACTCCCGGACGCTCTACCCAACTTTCTGTCACCGTCACTTAATACTCCGGCTCTATTCCCCACCTCGCTGGCAGAAGAGATGGAGACATCTCCAGAGTTTCTGGCTAGCTTGCTCGATCAGCTTGTACCACCACCCAACACTACCTCCGATGTCTCTTCCCAGCCTGATATTATCGTTCCAACCTCCAGTGCAGTTTCCCCCCACCTAGATATTGTTGAACCAGCACCATCTAAGTTGGCCACTGTCGCAGAATCGCCAGAAATTCAGGTGGGTGTTTTTGTTCTTTTTTTTTCAAGTTGTAACAAAACAAATGGTGGGTGTTTTAACTACATTGCCATTTTATCTGTAGGTTTGGTGTGATTGAACAGATGTATTTATTGAAATTAAATACAACTAAATATAACCAATAATTTTATTTTAATTGAGATCAGGCCTGTGACCTGTGTTGGTGGGGGTCTGCACTCTGAATGCAGTGTGCTGATGTGCTGATGCTACCCCCTACGGATCAATGCTAATTCAATATTACATTTTAATTTCTGAAAATCCAAAATATTACATAAAGTTCATTGATTAAAAAAATGAGCGAGAATATGAGATCATCGAAAATATCCATGTATGAAATAATTTTAATTGTTTGCTTCGCAGTAAGTAAATGATTTGTTATACATATGTTGGTTAAGAAGATGAAAATTTGAGTACATTTTGTTGAGGAAAAAAACGCATTAGCATTAATTTGACTAATTATTTTTTAATAATCAGCAAATAATAAACTTAAAATTGTTTGTTGCAGTGCTAATGTATAAAATGCTGTTTTACATTCAGGCGACACAGCCACATATTAACATCCAAGATTGCAATATCTTCAACTCACTGCAATACATCCACCTTGCCACCATTTTTCATTAACAAATGAACGCTGTAGCCTTAATACCAGGTGATGGTATTTGATACCAGCCACTGACAGAGAATTATTTTAAAGAGCATTCCTTTTATCTCGTTAACTCCAATGACGACAACATGGGGTATAAGGTTTCCTTCCTAAAACCGAGTTAGGACAAAGCACTTGTCGAAATGCTTCCTCTGGCGTCCATTCCCATGTCGTGAGACAATTGCCTAAGGCCAAGTACTGCTTTCAGGTACCGCTGGATGAACCTGTTGCCGAGCCGTCCGTGCCCCAGCCTGTCCTCCAGCCAGCAGAGACTGATGCCTCGCTTCCTGTGTGCATGGGCCCAGGGTGCACCCGGACGGCTCTGCCCGACTCGGTGTATTGCGGCAAAGACTGCATTGTCCAACATGCAGCGGCCGCGATGAAATCTCTGACCGAGCCCAAGGAGATCAAACCCCGGAGTCGACCACAGAGAAGAGCTGCTGTCAAGGTAAGCAAAGGAAGGTACAGCATACTCTGTACTGGTACCATTATAGCCATCTTGGCCAGGGGGGAGCAGAAAAGGTGATTTGTTTTTGGGTTTTTTTATCAGCCACTGGTGCATGGTCCTTATGCAATTTTGGGGCCAGTTCCAGTCCCATTGGAAAGTTGAAAGGATAAAGACAATTTACCAGATATGGGCAGAGTAGCCATGAAAGTGGCTACTGCTGTTACCTCAGCAACATTTTACTTAAGTTAAAGAAAAAGTAGTCATCCAAATAGTTACTCTAGTCAAAAGTAAAAAGTACTCCACAAAAAGTACTGAGTAACTTAATAAAAAAAAAAATAGGACAAATTCTCTTTACTAAGTGTTATTGAATGCTTGTTGATTTAGCATCCCCGGAAGAGAGAAAGACCGAGAGAGAGAAAGAGAGGGAGAGATATGATGCCAACATATATGCCAACAGGTGTCACTAAAGACCAAGTTAATGTAACAAGTAGCAAATTGCTGACATCTTTTTCTCCTTGAAAAAAAATACCCAAAATGATCACAAGCAACAATTGCCAGAAATTGTTTACTTGGAAGTACACTCCAGTCAAATTCAGTTCTTCTATAACCAACAAATGTACAAAGATTAAGTTACTTCATCTGACACAAACTCATTACATTACATTTTCTACATATTCATGACTTTTTATCTATGTCCATTTAAGCTTTCATATTTTCGGAAATTATGAATGACTATCAAATTTGTGTGGATAGGGGATCGCGTTGGCCGAGTGGTTATGGACACCGCACCTAACGCGACCCCATTCATGTGGCGCTGTGTCTACCGCAGCGTCCACAGTGTCGCGAGTTCGACTACGCTCGTCGACTTGTCTGCAATGTGTACCCTCGATCTCTTCAACCCAGTTTCCGACGAATCCTATCCAATAAAGATGGAAAAACGGCGCTGACGCCGGAAAAAATAACTTGATAAAAATTGTGTGGATAAAGCGACAACTCATCTAATAATCGATAATCGGCAAAGAGTTGAAACATTGTTAATTGTCGAATTGATTTCGTAATCGATTAGCCACCGATTGATCGCTGCACACCCCTAGTGATGTAACAAGGCAACCTATTTTAATCTGCAAGTATAAGAAAATCTATTGGAGGTTCCATTACTGACAGTAGTGAATTGCCATTGAGCTCATTTGCCATTTATCATTTACTAATGTCTTACATCACCACAACTTGATAATTGAAAATATTCTGTGTAGAATTCCAGTGATTAAACTGAACAATTCCGAGCATTCACTGCAGTGGGTTATCGATGATGCTTATATTCTCAAGATGCAAAAAATGATATTTTCAAGAAGGCTGAAATGCCATTCACATTATTAATCATTCGGATTAGAAATGTCAGTAGAGGGTACGCGTTGGCCGAGTGGTTATGGACACCGCACCTAACGTGACCCCATTCATGTTAGTGGCGCTGTGTCTACCGCAGTGTCCGCAGTGTTGCGAGTTTGACTACGCTGGTCGACTTGTCTGCAATGTCTACCCCCCATTCTCTTCAACCCAGTTTCCGACTAATCCTATCCAATATAGATGGAAAAAATAACTTTAAAAAAAGCTGGAAAAACGGCGTTTGTGGCCAAAAATATAACTAAAAACAAACAAATGCCTTTAACTAAGATAAAATTGTGCTGTCTTGCAGAGCCAGAAAGTGACCGCACAGACCGTGACAGTGGCTCAGAATGCCAAAGAACGCCCCAGAGAGGAGCAACAAGGGGGCGTTAACCCCATCCCTAGCCCCAGTGTTGGGGCGGCCCAAGCAGCTTCTGTCCCATCGCCTAACTTGTGCTTGGCCTGTAGGTATCACCATTCATTGCACACACGGTAGCCTTAAACACTGCACTGTTCACACATGTTGCAGGTTAAGGTGGGCTGGAAGACATGCCTACCCCAGCTAGAGTGCATTTCCACAAACGCAGGCAAACGTTCACATACATTTTTTTCCCTATCGTAACAAGCTAGTTGGATAGTAATGAGCTTCATAAAAGTAGCAAGCTCAAATATTAGTTCACTGTTCCTGGTATGCTCACAGTAAATGAGAGAGAGAGAGAGAGAGAGAGAGAGAGAGAGAGAGAGAGAGAGAGAGAGAGAGAGAGAGAGAGAGAGAGAAAGAGAGAGAGAGAGAGAGAGAGAGAGAGGGAGGGAGAGAGAGAGAGAGAGAGAGAGAGAGAGAGAGAGAGAGAGAGATGGTGGATGGAGAAAGGCCGATAAAGGAGACAAAGAGAGTCAGAGAAATATTTGGAAGGAAAATTAAAGAGAGTGTGAAAGAGAGAGAGAGAGAGAGAGAGAGAGAG
>OMKY01243998.1:0-10684 GCA_900302395.1 Bregmaceros cantori | reverse complement strand
TCTCAGTCACTGATGCATAGGATCAAGAAGAAACAAAGTAAACACAAAGGGCAGTCTATGTACAGCTGCTTTGTTCAGGTCAGTCTATGTACAGGTCAGTCTATGTACAGGTCAGTCTATGTACAGGTCAGTCTATGTACAGAGCAGTCTGTACAGGTCAGTCTATGAACAGGTCAGTCTATGTACAGATCAGTTTATGTACAGGGCAGTCTATGTACAGCTGCTTTGTACAGTGCAGTCTATGTACAGGGCAGTCTATGTGTAACAAGAGAAAGTGGACAGTGGAGTCTATGTACGTGGCAGTCTATGTACATGACTTTCCCCTTACAGGACAACAACGAGAGAAAGTACAGTGAAGTCTATGTACATGGAAGTCTATGTACATGAGTTTATGTACAGGGCAGTCTATGTACAGGGTTAATGTTATACAGTTAATGTATAGGGAAGTCTATGTGCAGGGCAGTATTTTACAGGGCAGTATTTTGCAGTGCAGTCTATGTATAGGACAGTCTATGTACAACAAGGGACATAGAACAATGAACACAGGAGACGACACAGTGGGAGTAGGGGCCTAAAGTTTTTAGAGTCGGATTGATGGGGGACAGAAAGTGACTAGTACTAGTGTGGCAGCATATCGCTCAGTTTTGGTTCTGATGGACCGCAACCTTCCCCCAGAAGGGAGCGATAACTGCTTTTTTCCCCAACTGAAGCTAACTTCCTGTTTTCTTCCAGGTGTACCCTAACGAGCGGCACAGCATCCGCTGCCCGGAGTCCGGCGAGCACTACGAGATCATGCTGCTGTACTTTTTACAACAATACCTCTAGACCCAGGCAGGGGGAGCAGTGGCTAGGGGGGTGGGCGGAGAGAAGCAGCCGCCCCCCCTTTACGGCAACACTCCACCTCCACTCGCCAAGCCCCCATCCACCCACACAGGAAGGGCCTTCTCTGCCGGAGGTGTCTGCTTTTAAAAGGACTACGTTGCCAACGACAAACTGGAAAAAGCTCACTGCGCAAAACCTCGTCTTCACCTCCACTTTAATCCTTTCTTCGCTGTCGTGGTCTTGTTGGACTTGCTTAAAGTCTCTTCGTCGTCCTGCCTGCGTGTGCTTTTACTGGCAAGGCGGCGGCGGCGGCAGTGAGGGGTTCGGTCACGTTTCGGTCGTTTGTTGTCGTCGTCGCCGGCCATCAGTTCCGTTGCGGCTCTGCACGTCGTCAGAAACAGGACTTTGAACAAAAGGACAGCATTTATGTAGAGAATTATCCCAGGCTGTGTGCGATGCTACAGGCCCTCTGCTCACCAACCGTCTTCACTGTTTGTTTTACTTTTGCCAAATGTGTTGTGTGTGCTACGCCTCAGGGTGCCTTTCCGTTGGAGTTTGTCAGCGCTTATCACGGGCGGCGGAAATCCCAAAAGTGCTGTGTAAGTGGATGGGAAGAAATGGCGCGTTGATAGGCGCCGCACGAATTTGCATCCAGTGAACGGTTGCCGCGTGACTCGGTGGCCAGGTCGATGTCATTCGATGCAGGCATGCGCGGGCAACGAGCGAGACGGCGGACGCGGGAGTTGAAACGAGTGCCGCATGGACCACTCGTGACATGTCACACACACAGGCGCGCGCATGGCAGCGGTGTGCGTGTGTGTGAGTGCTTGGCTACTGCCGAACGCTCACACACACACACAGACAATACACACACAGGCGCGCGCATGGCAGCGGTGTGTGTGAGCGCTCGGCTACCGCCAAACGCTCACACACACACACACACTTCAACACACCGTGGGTGGGGGCAGGCGCTGTGTGTGTGCTCGAAGCCGAGTCACCGTAGCGCAGCCGACTATGGGCGCAGGTCCGCTCTTCTCCTAGCGTGCATATTTCGAGTATTCGCGCTGCCCGTGGCAAGCGTCACGATCTCCAATGGAAAGTCACTGTAATGCCTGCGCATTTATGTAGCGATACGAGCTTGGTGAGCCAGACCCATGCGTGTGTGTACGAGAGGTGGACGGTATATCGTAGTTACTGATACATCGTGCACGTCAAAAACACTGACGACATTCTAGGCGGATCGGTATGCCGGGTTCCCCCCCCCCCCCCCAATTTGACACATGCCTCTCGAAGTAAAAGAAGAGTGGAGATATGCTTCTACCTAGTGACTGAAATCGGTCTGAATCGATCAATGAAAAACTTTTACCTCAGCCTCTAGAGGGCAGTATGGGAGAATAGCATCGCCAACTCTACTCCCTTCTGGTAGGCCAAAAATAATAGTGTTGCTCTCAGTCATACTACCAATTTCTGCCACTAGATTGAAACAGATCTGCCAAGTCATTAATATACATTGCTTTTTAAAGAAAGAAATAACATATCATTAAAAATACTGATGCAATGGTCGCCCAGCCCTGCTGTGCATACTGGTCGAATTTTGTTGCATCAGCAGCAGCTGATATGTGATGTTAGGGTCTGGCGCGATACTGCCGTAAACCGATGTAGCCACTGGCTCGGAATGCTGAGCGCGCACAGTAATGTTTTGCTTATAATGTAACAGCATGGAATATGATGCAGTAGAGATGGTGCGACAAAGTTAAAAGTGAAGGTTTGACACAGAATTGGTGTTGCATCGACTGTTTTTCGTTACTCTCTCCAGATGAGTTCTTTAATTCTGTTTCATTGGGGCCGTTGTTGTGCCACATATTGTTCTGTGTCGTTGGCAGGGATGTTCACGGTACTTTACCTTACAAGCTGTCTTAACATAGCTCACGTAGCACGCACACACAAATATGCACTACTAAACCACACCACATGCCAGGGGTGGCACCATCAGCCAAGCTAAGAAGAAAGCTGAATTTGTTCGGCCATAGTTGTCCAGAATTCCAATAAGCCGCTATTCTGATACGCTGTTGCACAAGTTTTCAAAGATCCATCCAGGTCAAAGTTAGCCTGGCGAGCCAGAACCAACGCATCGTCCACGCATCGCACATCGCTAGATGGTTGCATTGCGTGTGGGGAAAATCAGGAAAACCGCCGGTCCGCATCGTATCGGCCAATCAGCGCGGACGTGGGGGGGGGGAGTTTGTACAGGCTATGCAAGACGTGGGCGGAGTTCGGTTGCCTCCATGCCGCTTGTCCCGCCTACTGCGCTGTGACTGGATGACACGATTTGATTTTATTATTTATCATTTTCCTACCCTGGTTTTACCAGACCCTTGGTCGCTCTAAACGTGTGCGATGCGCGGACGATTCGTTGGTTCTGGCTGTGAAAGTGCATGTTTTTGGTTCGACCTGTCCACTGCACACATGCACAATACCAGCGTATCCGAATTAGTGCAGCTCTTCAGTGACCCCCTGTTTGCAGTGCACGGTTACAACCAAAACGTGGCAGGACTTCTACTTTCTGGAACAGGATTTGCCATCACTGGTTAATTCTATTGTACGCTTGCTCCTCGTCAATAGACATTTTGGCAGAAGTCCCTACTTAACTAAACTATGGTTCACACAATCAGGCTCCAAAATCTGACTTGAAGTAAAACGGCTTGGATCAAACCTGATCTTAGCCAAGTCTATCTATCCTGCACGCGTGCACTCTGCCGTGCAGCAGTGTGTTAGCATGACTTCAGTTGTGCACAAACTCACAGGATAGGATACATTGGAAAGTGATTTTGTTGCTTCTATCGTCATCCTACGTTTGGGCACTAGGCGCTAAGGTGTGAGTGCACACACAGAGGTATGTATGTAAGGCTGGGATCGGGGGAGTGTTTTCCTTCAACCGTTGGTCCAAGTCAATGAAATCTCCCCTCTTCTCCCCTTGCCGAGTGGAATGAGTTGCCACTTAACTGGTGGGGTGGGCCCTCCCTTCAAACTAATTTCATTGTCTATGATTTAAAACAAAAAATGGATTCAAGAAATATTTGTATCAATTTTTTTTATGAGTCTCAGCCACTCATTTCCACTCATGTTGTCTCGCATAACATGTGCGTGTGCATTTGAAATTTGAATGCGTGTGCAAATGTTTGTCACTTGCTTTCTTAAAACAAAAACAAATTTAAAAAAATAAAAATAAAAATGTGATGTTTGCCAAAGGACCTCCCAACTTGATCACGGCATGTTTTTGTTTTGTTTTTCTTTTCCTTTTATTTTTTTTTTTTACTGCAATAAAGACAAGGGTGAGCACTGGAGTCTTAAAAGGGGCTTTGTACACACAAAGACAATTTGTACATGATAATAAAGAAATGTATGACCGACCCATGCTTTTATCACCGTTCCCCTGTGTGTTAAAGGTACAATACAGTGCTATGGAGGACATGGCCCACAGATAATTAGTTGGAAGTGTCATCATCAACTTATGTGAGTCTAGTGGGCGCACACTGCCCCCCCCCCGACCATAGGTCGAGCAGACCCCCCTGTCTGGCTTTTCTGCAATGTCTCCCCCGACTCAGTTTCCCAGACTCCCAGTTTCCTATTTATTCCTGTCACTATCTCTCTTAATAAAAGAATGAAAAAACGACGCTTGTGCCGAAAAAAATAACTTAAATTAAAAAAAAAGCCAGACCATCGGGCTAAAACTACAATATTTGTGATATTAAATGTCGGTGAAAAGCTCATCATCACAGCCAAAATGGCGGTCAAACGAAATGGAAAAAACAGACAAGGACCCAATGAGTCTTTGGCACCTAAGGGTTAATCACAGTGATTAGTATTCATTGAGGGAGACTAGTTCCCCCACACGGAGAGAGAAATGAGAAATAGGAGAGGGGGAAAAGGAGAATGAGGTGGATGAAGCAGGAATTTTGGACGAAGCAGAGAGATTTAGAGGGAGGACTGAAGTGAGCAGTAGGATAAAAAGGAAGAGGAAGGGAGTGATAACGTTCCTGTTAAGAAATAACTGACAGTCTTAAATTGCTGGTCTTGACTAAAATACATACTTTTAATTCAATTATTGTTAGTGCCGTTTTTCATTCTGTATTTGAGGGACAGTGATAGTATTAAATTGGAAATGGGGATGAAGAGTCGGGGAAGACATTGCAGAAAAGCTGGAGACGGTATTTGAAATGGCACATGAAAAAGCACTCTCTAACCACTCCGCCATCGCGCACCCCCATGAGATGTACTTTTAAAAAAAGGCCGTACAACTCTTCACTTGACCTCCGGTCTTGCCTGTTACCTGAGCAGGAAAGAGGCGGTGTAAGATTGAGGGATGGTGTCAGAAAAGTTAGTACAGTGCAGTCTAGTTAGAGGCAGACATTCTGAAGGGTGTGCACAGGGCCACATCTAGCCATTTTAGGGCCTTAGGCAAGATATAGACATGGGGCCCTCATTCTTGAAAGACACACATAAACCAAAATAACCATGCCAATACCTTTGGTTTAAATCCCTGTGGTGCGTCGGGGATGTAATGGTTTTGCATGCGCCGATGCGACAGATTCCTTGTGGTAACGCAATAACTCGATAACATCTTAACAGATGGATTCATCACAGATTCAGTGTGTTAATGCTCTAGGTCTATGGTAGGTTCACGAACAGATCATTTGGAGGCCGACACTTACAAGACGGCTTGATTTTAAAAATTAAGTAAAACTTTTTTTTTAACTTTTTCAATTAATTTAACTGCGTAGGCCTAGTTAACATTGGTCTCAACACAATGGCCTTAACTCTTCACAGTAAAAATCTGTTTAGCTTACTACTATTTGTCAAAATGATGTTAGTTATATAATTATTCAAATGGAACAAAGAAAGATAAATATGGTTTGTTACTTTACTTCAGTAATTCTTTGTGTGTGCATGTACTGTGGAACGGTCCAGTTTGGAGGCCCCCGGGAGGACAGATTCCAAGGTTTGTCTAATTAAAAACTCACACCCTCAGCTCCTCGTCTCATCGCCGCCCCTCCACACGAGCTTTGTGTGATGAGCTGCCCTTCCATCGCCGTCGTTGCCATAGCTACTGGAGCCCGATTGATATTTATGACATTTCCCACCCCCCCCAGACCACATTCACTGTAGCTCACTGTGCTCAGTGGGTGGGAGGGTGATGGGTGGGCTCCTACACCCACCTAGAGATAGCTCACATTATGGAGAGAGAGAGAGGGGGAAAGACCACTTAAAGAGACTCACAATAAACGAGTTTAAAAGAAAACATTGGCTACGTCCATTTTATCCCTAACTAGAAGCACTCAGAGAATGCAAACCTGCGCCAAGATCATGGGATCACTGATGCTAAAAGATCTAGATGCAATTATGATACTTATAGGCTGCACAATTGCACCAAAATGTAATCACTTGTCACCAGTGGTACGGAAGCACGCTCTTGGTTGTACACAGGATTATAATCATGAAAATAAATATTTTTGCAATCTGTCAGAGGTGCGAGACTAGACTAGACTCCAGCTTGGCAGACCGTAGCGCTAACCACTACACTATCTGACCTGTGTTAGTACCATGCAGAAGATTGGAGCCAACTGCTACGTGTTGCAAGCTCATAACAGTTGTCAAACTAGATGCTAACGTTTTCAGTTATCCTGCTGACAGACAAACCAACGCGACCGAAAACATAACCTGCTTGCCGCAGGAAATGAAACACACTTCTGGCCTCTGAATAGCAGCCTGTGTAAGGCGTCGGAGTGGAACAAAGTGACCGAATTTGTCCCACAAATCTCATGGCGTTTTGCTTGCTGCAGTTCACTCAGTGACCCATTACCCATCATCCTCTCGGCTTAAATATTCTGGACTACTGACGACAAACATACACATGCAAACTAGAGGTATGCAGTCGTTGCCATAACACGATAGAAGCGTCAACAAAGCCCAGACACATTGTGTAGCTATGCTTTCATAAGGGTTCAACAGTTTCTTTCAACACGTCAGTTCATGAAACTACCCCAGAGCATTGAATCTGGGACAAATCCATCCCAATCCGTTTTCCAGCTATAGACATAAGTCTTCATTCAGGGTTGAAGGCTGAAGGGGTATTGGAATCAGACAATCGGGCAGTAGTCATTTGAATTCATTTTATTGGCTTTTTGGGCCACAGATTTGATATCTCTATAAAAAAATACACCAAGAAGTGAAAGACAAAAAATAAATTACAAAGAGGCAGCACCAGAAATAAAATACATGTGATTTTCGAAATGTATATAAATAGGGGAACATGGGTAACAACACGCAACAACAACAACAACAACAACGTACAAACAGCAATACCAACTATGACAAGTTCACACATCACTTGTAGAAATTCATAGACATCCTTTCATACATTATGTACAAGTAGTCATTCTCGTGCAGTCAATATGACTCAAAAAAGGAAAAGGGCAAAAACTGCAAGTCAAAATAACTGTTGAAGTACAGTTCTTGCATAGTTTCAACTCGTCTCATTTCACGCCATTTCTATGAAATGGTAGGAATGTTTGTTAAAACATTAACGTTTTTCAAATGCTCTCTTTGTTCATCACAGTGGTTCGTTGCGGTATTCAGAGCCTTGCGCACGTTGCAATGGTCATCAGTTTGGCAGTTTGGTCATAACCTTGACGTGAAATGCTCATTTTCTCTGAATGGATTTGATTTCATGTCTCTCCCTTAACCAGTGAGTGGCGTTAACACTCTTGACCTACAGAGGATTAACAGAAAACCTCTAGACACGTATAAGACGTCTGATGGGTTTTGACTTGTCTAGAAATGTACTGACGCTTCCTTCGCGCGGCGCACGCCCGGACCTGCTGCTGTCGTGTCTCACGCCGTACACATCTTTCTATTTTCACGAGCGCTTTGGAATGCCCCCGAGCGGCGGCACCACCACCAGAGCGTGCAGCAGCAGATTCTGTAAATCTTCAGCACCTGCCAACAGAACGGTATGGTGCGGCACACTGAAGGACCGCAGTGACGAAGATCAATGTCTCTGTGATCAATGTCTTTGCTGAAAAGGTCTCTCGCTAACTTATGAGTTCGAGACGAACCTTCTAATGCACAAGCCCAAGGCAACCAAGAGGGCACAGTCTGTGTCCATACTAGTCTAATATATGTTTCTCTTAAAAAGAAAAAAAAGCTTGTAGCTTCTACGCTGTGCTGATCTCAGCAGGAGCCACCATCATGGTGGTGGTCTTCAGGGGGTAGTAGCGCCCCCTCCAGGTTTTCCAGAACACCCCCTGCTTCCGCTGGTGGCGCTGCTTGGGGGGAGGGCTCTGGAAGTAGCGGCCGTTCAGGTTGGAGTGACCGCAATTGCTGAACCACCAACCGCCTGGAAGAGAGAGAAGAGGTTTGACGTCATTCAGGTGCTCATGTGGTAACATAATATTCAGGTTCACAGGCTTGCAGATTGTACACTAAAATGGTTTCCCAGAAGGGGTTCGTCGGTGGTCATGTGGTTAAAGACACTGAGTCTGAGAATGGGCCCCATTCGTTGTAATGGCACTGTGGTTTCGATCACAGCATCCACAGAGTTCTACTTCCCTCGCCGGCTTTCCTGTGATGTCTACTCGCATTGAATAATTGCTTTCGTACCAGGAGGATCAGTACACGTTTGGTGTAACCCAGAGCTGGTCGACACTGGCCAAGACTTTCAAGATGGCCGAATTTTTGTGTTGTCCATTCTGGCCTGTACGTTACAAAGCTTTCACTGGGTGTCATTGTGGAGTAACTAACTCACCTGACAGGTGTTTGGCGCAGTTGGTGTCAGTCTTGAGGTCATTGTCCTGGTCCCGAGTAGAGAAGGCCAGGCCGGACGCTGCGTCCGCGGCCAGGGAGCTCTCCAGGTTCCCCATGGTCACCGTGGGCTGGACCCGGAGCGCGTACTTGGTGTCCTCTCCGCCCAGGCTGAAGGGCATCTCCATGGACTCAGACTCGTCTTTCCAGTCTGAGAAGTGGACCTTGAGGATGTGGTCACTGTCCTTGGTCAGGGAGTAGATGTTCTCCAACCCCAGCCAGAATTCACCTGTTGAACGCAAATTGAGAAGGAAGTCATGTTTCTGTCCTTATTTTGGTTTTGTTGAACTTTGAGCACTGGACTTAACCATGGCAGCATATGTTACGGAAATGTGTAACTCTATGGAAATTTGTGTTTTGTTATTTGTATTTATTATTATTATTACTATTATTATTGTGTCTACAATGTCCAGATTCACATTTCCGAAATCGCAATGTGCAACATGACGGAATAATGCTGATTCCGATTCCGTCCGAATTCCGTCGCATCAGTCGTGTCGTGTGCCATTGTTGTTGCGTGTTGCCACCGAGCTGCTGTAAGTGAATTACAGCTAAGACGCAGGAGGGGCCTTATCTTTGACGTAGTGAAGGCCGTGAGTGAGAGTGTGTGAGAGCGAACCCGAATAATCCCTTCGCAGCTTTGCCTCCCTGAGAAAAGCTCCCCCGTCACTCACACCACACGACAACCGCCAAGTCAGCCGAGTCAGATATTCTTTCCATTGGGGGCTGCCCCCATGGCACAGCGGGTCACGACCATACATGGTCTTGCTGCTGTGGCTTAGATCACAGCACACGCAGCGCAGTGATATCGTCTCCCCTCGCGGTCATACGCACACCCGCTGTCTCATCCCTCTTTCACACGAACGCTGTCAATAAAAAGAGAAGATGCCGCTCGCGCAGAAAAAAGAGATATTCTTACCATTGAGGCTTCCGAAGCCCTTCTGGTAGGACTGCCACAGCTGATCGAAATCCACGGATCCATCGAGACGCTTCTGGATGACCGTCCATCCGCCTTCAGCGGTCATTTCACAGTAGACCTCGAAGGGCGGACTGCTGAGGGGCTGGATGGTGTAGACTCCGCTCGACCTCTCTCCTCTCATGAAGAGCTCATGACAGTTGGAGGCAGTTCCTGCACACAGAGCAACACAGCTGGGCTTTAGTCTAAGCTATGGTTCTTCCTAATCACAGAATGGTCTATTTGTGGTTAACATCAAGGTGGCCTTATCACCAGCAAAGACAAACTATCTCGGAGCACCATAATAAACCCATATTGCCTTTGCCCTGAATTCGCTCACTCCTACCCAGCCCTCGCACCTTTGAACTCAATAACTGAGCCAGCAAAAAACATTGTTTTTGTGACTTATCGTAGGTGTTGTTGACGTTCTTAACTGTGCCAAGACTGCGACAGTTGGTGGTGTTTTCCTCTCCAACAAAAACATGGATATTTGCCAGTTGTTATTAACGTTGTTGTGCAACTGCCCTTTGCCACCTCAGCAGGTAATGTGCCAGAAACAAGTAACCACCCCGCTCGGCAAGCGTGTTTTCTCTCCAACAAGTCTCGATGTGCCGTTCGACACACAAAGCCGGGAGGTATTCTTGGGATGTGTTGTCTTTTGTTGTCAAATAGGAGGATATTATCGCACACATATCTCCCAAGCTGATAGGCACCCACGTGTCTGGTTGACACCTCTGGCCTCAACAAAGGCCGGGACGGGTGATAGCGCGAGCCAGCGAGTGTGGGATCCCAAGTCATAAACATGACCTTTAGCCCAGTTCCCAAGCTGTCCGCCCTGGCGGCGGTCTCGAGTAGTGCTCTCTTCACAGGCCCCACTACTACCGACTAAACATTGCTGCTGCAACCCCCAACCCATCACACATTCCTGGCCTATCCCCCCCCGAGCCCCCACCAGCAGTCATTCACGTGCACAACAGCTTGTGTGTGACGTAGCAACGCGTGCCCAGCGCATGCAGAGCTCATGGGGGGTGGAAGCGCTGGAGGAAA